>PVKA01014939.1:39736-51327 GCA_004027165.1 Ctenomys sociabilis | reverse complement strand
TTGTACTTGAATTTTCATTGAATTGTAGATATTGTTGAATTTCTTGTTGAATTTCTTCTGCAACCCATTGATTGCTGAGTAGGGTGTTGTTTAGTTTCCATGAATTTAGCGGGTTTTTCTGGTTTCTTTTGTCATTTATTTCCAATTTCATTGCATTGTGGTCAGATAGTATGCATGGGATAATTTCTATTTTCTTGCAGATACGTAGGAATGACCTCTGGGCTAGTATGTGGTGTATTTTGGAAAACGACTCATGTGCAGCTGAGAAAAATGTGTATTCAGCTGTGGTTGGGTGGAACACTCTGTATATGTCCACCAGGTCCATTTGTTCCAAGCTCTGGTTCAGTTCCTGCTACTTCCTTGCTAATTTTTTGTCTGGTTGACCTATCTTTTTGAGATAAGGGTGTGTTAAGGTCTCCTGTGAAGATTGTGTTCTTAGACATGAAGTTTTTCATGTCCCTTAAGATTTGTCTTACATAGTTGGGTGCTTCTGTATTTGGTGCATACATATTTATGAATGTTACTTCTTGCTCTTGAATTTTTCCCCTGACCAATATATAGTGGCCTTCTTTGTGTCGTTTGATCATTCTTGGTTTAAAGTTGAGACTGTCTGAGAACAGAATTGCTACTTCTACTTTATTCTGAGGTGCTGGGGCATGTAGTATTGTTTTCCATCCTTTGACTTTGAGACTATGAATGTCCTTTTGAGTTAAGTGTGTTTCTTGTATACAGCATATTGTTGGATTTTGTTTCCTAATCCACTGTGCCAGTCTATTTCTCTTAATTGGAGAATTGTGTCTGTTTCCATTTATGAGTATAATTGAAATGTGTTGACTTATGTTTGCCATGATATTTACCTGGTATTGTTTACTCCTTTGTAACCTGTGTTTAATTGACTGTCCTGTTTAGTGGGTTCCTTCCATTCTCATTCATGGAGTTCTGTTCGTTGTGGTCTGTCTCTAGAACATCTTTCAGCAGCCTGTGAAGGGATGGCTTTGTCATCATGAAATTCTTTAGTTGTTCTTTGTCATGGAAGTATTTCACTTCTCCATCAAACTTGAAAGAGAGTTTTGCAGGGTATAATAGTCTGGGCTAGAATTTGTTTTCATGTAGGACTTGAAAAACTCTGCTCCATGCTCTCCTTGCCTTCATTGTGTCGAGAAGTCGACTATAATTCTGATGGGTTTTCCTTTGAATGTGAGCTCCTTCTTCTCTCTAGCAGCTTTCAGTATATTATTTTTGTGTTGGATTTCTGGGATCTTAACTATTATATGTATCGGTGTGTTTCTACTTGAGTTGAGATTATTTGGTGTTCTGTATGCTTCAGTGATCTGAATGTTGGATTGTTTCCTCATATTTGGGAGGTTTTCTGCAATTATTTCTCCCCAAATTCTTTTTATGTCATTTGTATTGATTCCTTCATTCTCGTTGATACCAATTATTCTCACATTGTTCACCCTGGTGTCATCTTGCAGGTGATGGATTATTTTTTCCTGCATTCTCATTGTTTTTAAGAGATCCTTGCTCACCTTTTCACTAGCTGCTCCAGCATCTTCAATATCTGAAACTCTGTCTTCGCTTTCACTCAGACAATTTTGTAGACTCATGATTGATATTTTTAGTTCTACTATATCTCTTTGACTGTGTTTCATGTGTTCTATTTCTTTTCTGTACTGCTCACTCAAGGAATCCACCATATTTCTGATCTCCTCAATTTTTTTTATCCATGTCTTCTTTAGAGGTAGTTATTCTTTTTCTGTTGTGTTTCTTCCAAGTTGTATTTCCTCTGTATATCTCTGGACTTGTTTCTTTATTTCAGATCCTATGACTTCAAAAAGTTCTCTTTTGATTTTAGAACTTATTTCTGCTTTGAGTTCCTGATGATCTTTCTGCTGTTGTTTCTTTGCTTCAGATGCTGTTAATTCATATATATCAGCTGGAATAGTGCTCTCTGCACTTGTTCTGGGTGAGCATAGTTTTTCCACGCAATGTTTCTGGAATTCATTCTTTATTTCAGATACTATGTATTCAGATATTTCTTTTTTAATTTGGGGAATTACTTCTCGTTTTATTTTCTCTATAGCTTTCTGCTGTTGTTCCTTTGCTGCTGTATCTGTTAATTCATTCATTGCAGCTGAGCTAGTGTCCTCTGCCCTTCCTGATGGACTCGAGGTCTAGGATTGCATTTTTCCCCTTCTCTTTGTCATTTTGTATAGCACTGACCTTTGACCTTTGGTGTAGAGCTTTGGTGTAGCTATAACCTTAGCTTGTTATGAAATTCGGGTGCCAGTCTATTAAGTTTGAGATTTTCCAGGTATGCCTACCCTGGATCTAGCTGTTGTGTTCAGTTTCTTTTTTCTGCAGCTCCTTTCATTCCCCTCTGTTGGTTCCTGGGGTCAGCCCTCCTGTGTCAGGCAGGCCGTTCCCCAGGTGGACTGGCCTGGGCTTTGGTGGGTCTTCTGGGCTCACAAAGGGATAGTGGATTATCTTATTCACTGAGTAGGCTGTACTGGGTTGGCTAGCCTGTGTTGGGTCTGAGTTTACAGGCCATAACCCGAGAAGGCTGGGAAAGGTCCCTCCAGTGCAGGGGGCCTGGAGCTCTCACTCACAGGCCAGGCTTTGCTGGGTTTTGGGCCGTGGCATGGGACCAAGGATTGATGGGAAATGTCCC
The DNA here is from genome assembly GCA_004027165.1 of Ctenomys sociabilis. Lineage (NCBI taxonomy): Eukaryota > Metazoa > Chordata > Mammalia > Rodentia > Ctenomyidae > Ctenomys > Ctenomys sociabilis. The sequence continues at coordinate 48,656 of PVKA01014939.1, read as the reverse complement.
TCCCGCATGGCAGGCTTGGAGTTCTCACTCCAGGCCGACCTTCACTGGGTCTTCGGCTGTGGGGTGGGACCGGTAATCACCTGGAAATGTTTCTCTGGCACACTCTTCCTGGAGCTCTCACTGGGCCATGCATGGATGGGGGGCAGGGAGTCCCTGGGAAATGTCTCTCGGGCACGGCTGGCCTGGAGTTCTACACTCACTGAACTTTGATGCCCTGAGAATTGGGGAAATTCCCACTCGTTCAGCGGGTTTTAGGGCAGGGGATCCCGGGATGTGTTGGTGAGTGGGTCCTGAGGTTTCAGGCCAGTCACTGGCTTGGAGGAGTTGGGGGCAGGGATCCGGGTAGCACACTTGGGAAGAAGCCAATGGCTATCCCTCAGACTCACCACACTCTCACTGATCTGGGAAGCCTGGTGAGTCGTGCAAATTCCCACTCACTGGGAGAGCTTGGGGCGGGATCCAGGAGGCTTCTGAAGTCAGCTACTATCTCAGGCCGTGGGTCTCGCTGTCTTGGGAGGTCTCTGGGCTGGGCGGGCACGGGCAGGATGGAGGAGGTGGTTATTGATTCTTTTCTAGTCAGCCGTAATAAAGCAACTCATTCTGGGCCCCGCTAGGAGAATTACTTAATGCCAGTAAGCCAAACTGATGAAGCAGAGGTTTCCTTTTCTGCTTTGGGCCTTGTGACTGTGAGAGAATGTTAAACTTAAGGCAGATGTAAGCATCTTGAGTCTGGGTACTGAGCTCACCAGCATGCCAAGAGGATGCTGGTACTCCACAGCAATGTATGTACACCCATATTTATAGCAGCAGTTTGTAATAGCTAAATTGCGGAAACAACCTAACTGTCCACCAACCAAGGAATGGATAAAGAAACATATATCACTGTGGTATGTTTTTAATTCTTCCAAGAAAATATCCAGAAGGGGAATAGCTGGGTCAAATGGGACCTCTAATCCTCATTTTTGAGGTACCCCCATATTGATTTCCACAGTTATTGCACCAGTATACATTCCCACTAACAGTGAAGCAGGGTTCATTTTTCTACACAGTCCTACCAGCATTAATGATTGGTTGATTTCTTAATGACACCCATTATTTCTGGAGTGAGATGGCATCTCAGTGTTTTCATTTGCATCTCTTTATAATCAATGATATTGAACTATTTTTCATGTAGTTATTTGCTATTTGTATTTCTAGATGTCCATTTTCCGATTGGGTCTTTTAATTTGGTGGGGGTCTGACTTTTTTTTAGTTCTTTATATGTTCTAGTTATAATCCTTTGTCTGAAGGACAACTGGCTAAATTTTTTTTCCCATTCTGTAGGTTGTCTTTTTATTCTTTTGGTGATTGCTTTTGCTGTGTGAAAGCTTTTTAATAGAACAAGATCCCAGTTATTGATTCTTAGTAATATGTCCTGTGCAACTGGAGTTTTCTTCATCAAAGCTTTGCGGTCTTTGATCCATTTTGATTTTAGCTTAGTCATGGTGATAGACACAGGTCTAGATATAGTCTTAAGCATGGGGAAAGCCATATCACACAGAACTAGAGAACACATTCCTAACATTCATTTGAAACTAGAAGAGACCTAGCAAAAATAATTCTTGGCAACAAAGCCAAGGCAGAGTGTATTATAATTCCTTACTTAAAATTGAAATACAAAGCTACTGTGATTAAAAACAACATGGCACTTGAAAAAACAGAAACAAAAACCAGACCTGAAGATCAGTGGAACATATGAGAAGTTACAGAAAGGACTCTAAACATCTACCCACTTTATCTTTGAGAAAGTAATCAAATACATGTTCTAGAAGAAAGATAAAACTCTTATTTATAAGTAATTCTTAGTTGGCTTTTCTGCTACTTATAACCAATATTATATAAAATTTTATATTTGGGCTGTCGAGGTAGCTGGCTTTCTGTGTCCATCTGCCCACGTATTGTGTCCACTTATAAAAAAAAAAAAAAACTTCTTTATCCATTTTGAGTATGTAGTTGAGGGGTGTTAAGTGTGCATACTTTGCTGTGAGACAGATCTTCAGAACTTCTCATCTTGCAAATATGAGTCTTTATACCACTAAACAACTCTTTGTTTTTCTTTCTCCATAATTTTTGGCAACCACCAAGGCTTTTAATAATGAATAAGTTGTAACTTAAATCATTAGAGAGGATCATAGCCCTGTCCAGGGAGAATATAATATTAGGAACACATGTTTTAAGAGTAAGCAGAAGGAGATAGAGAAAGGTTGCAAACAGAGAACTGGTAAAATAAAGCTCATAACACTGACTTGGGCTCAGATTTAGGGCAAGAAGTGGGCTCCCATGCCGGATGCACTGTAGAAATGAAAAAGTCTATTAAAATAAGGCCTACTCATCTCAAGAGTATTTTGTTTTTAGGAACTCATGTCTGGTAAAAGTCTGACCAGTTTCAGTGGAATAAGGAAGGCTACAGAATGGAGTCAGAGTGAATAGCAATGGAAGGAGGGGCAGGCTTCACAGCAGAAGAGAAAGCCACACAATGATTCCTCTTTATCAAAACTGAACTAAAGGCCAGACTCATCCTTTTAACACCCAGCTGGTATTTCTTTTTCTGCTCCATGCAGTGGAGGGCACTTCTGGATGGTTGGAACAAACAGAAATGTGAGCTTCAGATGCATTTGTTTTCCTCCAGCTGCCCAAAGGAGCTCATGGGCTCTGGAGCAACTTCATGCCACTTTCTGCTTAGCTTTGTAAGCTCTGTGACTGTATTTTGTTTTATGCTCATACAAGGGCCTGGGCAGAGGCAGTACCTCTTTAAAAGAGCTCCGTTTGCTGCATAGAGCTCTCATGCCGATGCTGTACTCCTTGTAGGGCTGTAGCCCATGGGAGACATATTTGTTCCTTCCTCATTCTGTGTTTACAAAATGGTCTCAGGTGCTTTCAATGCAAAGTAGCTTATCTAGTTATTTTCCTGTATCAGGGTAGGTGGAAAATACATTAGTGTTTTGTAGAACCAAGTTCATTTTTCTCTTCATATTTTTGCTGTTTATCTATGAAAACGAACATGTGACCACAAGGTTGCAATCTTTAATTATAACTCCAGCTAGCTGAGATGCCAGCTTAGGGGATGAATACTGTAGATCCCTGAAACTACAAATTATAGATTCCTGGATATCCTCAGGGCTAACTTCACACATGGCTAGGTTGAAAACTTCCTAGGCCTGGCCAGGATGAATTGTTATCTTTTCCTAAGGAGATCAGTGGTGAAGATGAGCAGGCATATTTGGATCATGCAAATGTACCTGTTCCAATTACGTAAAAAGGAAACCTGAGTGATTGGGAACAACTCGTTTAGTCATCTAATTCATCATGAATACATCAAGTATTTACCATATCCGTGGCTGAAGCAGTCTGTTTGGTGAGGCCCTGTGTAAAATGATATAACAAAAATTAAACCTTTTGTGACATAAAACCTCTATTGTCTGAAAGTAAAATTTGCACATAGATATTTTATGTGAGTACAGGAATGATAGGTATGGTTTAATGACTATTTTTCTGCTAGAAATTGTCTTCCTTTTTCCTCAGATTCTAACTCATTGCTTTTCAGATCACATATATGAGTGGCTTTTCTGATTACTGATTAAAATGCACAACATCCATCAAGAGACTAAGTGTACAAAGATATCAAAATACACTGAATCAGTATGAGTTTGAATGTGGGTATAACTATCCTTGAAATAGTGCATGAAAATACACTTAGAATATTTAGCTTGGTTCACAGGCTGGTATTTTCAGTGAATAAAATAAGTCTTGAAATTAACTTGAGGCAGTAAATATCAATTAAATCCCACAAGGATAGACATATGCTCATATGACAAAGGGAAACTTTTGGAGAACAAACCATCCCAGGCTTCTGAATATTTAAATAAGGACATGTCACCATTAACCAGAATAATAGTGTTAAATAAAAAGACAAAGACAGTGACTGTGAATAGAACTCTTTGAGTGTACTTTTTCTTTCTTTTTTTTCCGTTTGCAGCCCTAGTATATGCTGGAATCCAACCTGAACTATCTGTTATTTCATTCTCCAAATGTGTGAGATGTAAAATCATTGCTTGGTGCTTTGTCCTCTAAGTACTTACAGATTTGAGGATTTAATTGCTTGCCAGCTTACTTTATTATGTAGCGGTCAGCCTGTGAAGCCAGCTCTAACTGGTAATCATGTAGGAGGAGAACCTGCTGGCTTTTACCCTGATGTTTTTAATTATCATTGGTAGCACAGGAAATGGGCTCTTTAATGCTGTTGTTAACCAGAATTTTTGATGGTGTGAAAGGCAGGGAATATAATTCAATACTAGAAATGTTCAGAGGGAGGGGAGATGCTGCACATGGATGAACTTATGGATAGGAGAAGTATAATCGGGCTTATTCTTTTGTTATTCTTCCCTCAAATTCCCAGGATGACCAATTTAGTCCAGAATGGCTGCCTCTGGATGACATGCATTATTCTCTCCATTTCTAATGATTTCAATTATTTTAATAATAAAACAAACAAACAAATAATGATAACATGTCCATGAAGAGTTTTCATACTCAATAGGCCTGCAGTTTGGTTTCTACCCATAAACCTCCAATTTTCAACCTGTTTCAGGCCTTTCTCTCTATGTATGCAGAAATCATTTGTTTCTCTTCTGAATTCATATAGGAATTATTTTCTGTGCAATCCCCATATGGAAATTAATCACAAACAGCCTTATGACATCTTTCCTGTTATATCTTGTTGTTTAATTTTTCATGCCTCTGAAACTTTCACTTGCCTTGAAACTCTAATCAATATTTAACTCTTTTGGTGCAGATACTGTCTTATATTTCTTCATATTTCCCCTAGTTCCAAATATAATGAAACTTTATCACATTTATGTTGCTTCTGTTTTATTCCATAAAGATGGATACATAATGTTACAGTTTACTTTTTGTATTAGAGCACTGAAATGGTAGAAGAGGAGTTATAATCAATTCATTTTCATAAAGTGATGTTTATTTCTCCCTGGAAATTACAGCAGAATATTTTTTCAAGGCACAAATGCTCATAAGAAATCTTGGTAAGACTCAGGAGCACATTAGGTGACATTTCTCTTCCTTTCACTAAAGCACGAGTAGACAAAGGAGGAGATGGAGAGGAGGCACTGTGTTAGAAACTGTATGAATGCTTTTTCTTTCTTTTTTGTGTATTTGGTACATGGTCTGAGTCCACCACTAAGACTGGCAGTGATCCCACTGTTTTCAGCCTTCTCAGAGCTGGGATTACAAGTGTGTGTCACCCTGCCTGGACTTGGTGGCTGGCTGAGCATGCCCCAGTGTGGGGTCAGCACAGCACGTGCTGCTAGGGGTTGGACCACAGTCCCTGTGCTTGCCTAAGCAGGCACTTAGTTTGCTGTCATTGATGTACCTAAATGATAACATGCACTCTAATATTAGATGCTCATACAATGTTTTTATTCTTCAACAAATGAGGACCACTTGACACAGACAAAAGGGTGTGGAAGCACAATAGGTTAAGACTTGTAGTGGTCCTCTTGACTATAATTTGTTACAGTGATACCAGCACATAAGTGCCAAACTGAACTTGTGCCAAACTAAAAAATCTGAAAAATTCATTTATATAAGCAGATTATTTACGAAGAAGAACAGTACTGAGTGCATTGTAGAGGCCTGCTCATGTCAGTCTAAGGAAGTTGTCATAAGTGGATGGAAGGGATGTCTGAAAGCAATGTTGAAATGGCTTAGAGAGACAGTGGGGTGCTCACCAGCTTCAGTGCCCTGAGTTTTTATGAACAGAAACTGGAACTTCAGCTTTGCCTAGCATGAATGGCCAGTGGAGCGCTGCTATACACCAGGGATTTTCCACTGGGATGTTCGAACTAAGGTAACTGATCAAACTTTAATCAAGAATTTCTTTCCTCTGCTCCCACATATACCTTACGAAAACATTTTCTTCACACTCCTGTTTGGGCCTTCAAGCCCCTTTAGTTTAATGCTGTGAAATTTATGAGTTACTGTTAGTTTAAACTCATCTGTTTCTCTCTTAATAGCAGTGTTTTTTTGAAAGCATGATTTTACATCTGAATCAGAATTTTTTAAGTTGTTGATTCTTAGATTCAATAAATCAGGTTTTTCTTTTTGAAATGTTACTTAGCATTAGTGAGATGCTGCCTCAGCAAATCTTCCATAATCAAGACAAGCTCACATCCTGTAAGAATGTATTGCTTTTTAGCTGCTTCTATTGCTTATAAGTGCCAAGTGTATTAGAAGATAGAACTTTTCTTATTCATACTAGAGAAAGATACAGACTCTCCCCCTCCCCAAAGTCCAAGATCACCATAGTAAAAGACAATCTGCACAATTTTCTGTGGTGTGCTCAACACAGGCAAAGCAAATTATACTTATTACATTGGATAAATGGTCATAGATATGTTTCTTTTTAATGTTTAAGGTGTTAATTTTTTTTTTTTTTTGTGTGTGGAACCAGGGATTGAACTCAGGCCCTTGTGCTTGCCAGGGAAGTGCTTATTCCACAGAGCCATATCCGTGGACCCAAAGTAGTAAATTTTACTTTTGATAGGTTATGGCCCTAGTATGAATTGCTGAATTATAGTGGTCTAATATGGCTGAAGCCCTTAAAACAACAGCTTATCTTCCCAATGACCAGTTCCTCCTTCCCCACTCCAGCCCTGAGTGCAACTTCCTTTGACCTTTCGTGTCTACACAAGGGAGCCTCCAGTCAGCTTCTTGTATGTCACTGAACCCGCCCCTCAAACTCCACCCCCGGCAAAAGTCCGTAAGTCTCAGGCTCCCTGTCTCAGGTCAAAGGATCTGCTCATCTCCCTGCCCTTGGTCCTCTCTGTGTGTTCAGAGTTAATTAAGGGTTTCCTGCTCCCTATTTCTGCTTCTTTGCTGTGCCGCTGTCGCTGCCATCGCTGTTGCCTCTAAAGCCTATCAATTTTATTTTAAAATTTTTATTAGTACCTGTTTGCAGTACATAATGATTGCATTCATTATAGGGAATTGATACATGTTCATGACACACCTTAATTCTTTTTTTCCATTTCCTACACCCCTTTTATTTTGCTAGCACCAGATTTATTTATTTATCTTCTAAGTCACTGTAAAGTTAATTATATCTATACAGATTAACAACCAGACCTAGAGGCCAAAAACATATTAAACACATAAGACAATTATATTAAAGTATAATTTTAGATACATTGTCCATGCTGAGTAACAACTTTATTCTGCTTCTCTTTCTTCCCCATGAATGTTTCTATGTCCTCCAACACTTCCTAGAGAACAGCTGAGTTTCTACACAAAGCACAAAAAAGTGTAGACTCCTAACCATCAGACCAGTCGTTCACTTAAAGTCCCCAGCTGTTTGAAATCTTAAAGCTGCATCTGTTCACTTTTAGGTGCTCTGTTTTTTATTTTTTATTTTGGTGTAAGGCAGTTTTTTTAGGAGAAAATGTAGAAGCTGGAGTAACTCTGAGTTAGTGCCTTGCTGAGGACATTACGGCAAAGTGTCCCCTTAAATTAGAGAATGCTTGGTCCGTGAGTGAGTCAGGAAATCTGTTCGAGCTCTTTGGCTGAGCAACTATGCCCTGTGCCAATGAACTTCATCCACAGTTCTCCCTGTGTGAGCTAAGGTGTCTTGAACAGCAAGCTTCTGATGTCTCTCCTAACTGCTCTCTCAGAAATGCAGCAGAGGGCATCTTTGTAGGAGTTTACCTTGTTAAAATACATTATTTGTGGACTCTTTCTTATTTTCACTGTGGAATAGTGTTCATATTTCTCCAATGAGAAGACTTGGAAACAAAACATAGAATGAATTGTTTGCATTTAAACTACTTGGCACTACTATGAGCTATTTTGGTGATTCAGCATTTTCACTTGGAATCTAGTGCGTCATGATGTTGTTCTTAAATTAATAACTTTAGGGAAAGGCTCCAGAGGTGTGGATGGGCCAAAGTTAGCAAAATCAGGTAGGTTTTAAAAAATCCTTCTAGTGTATATATTGTTGAATTAAGGTTTACCTGGGAAATGAGTTTGATTGTGTTTCATAGCAAATCAACTGGTAATTAAAAATTGGTAGTCTTCTGTTTTCTTCTTCCCCTTGTTCTGTTCTCATAAAGCTTGACCTTAGTATTTTAAAATATGTACATATCTCAGTAAAATACAATGAACATATATTAACATGATATATATTTATTTATAAATTGCACATGCAAGAGCCATCTCTAGCTAGAATATATCAAAGAACAGTATGCAATTTAAAAGGATGGGAACATTTTAATCACTTTAGATTCGAGAGTCATTTTTATTTACAACATGGTAAAGAACTTATAATACTAAAAGTATTTATATTGCTTTTTTGTTTCTATTTGCATCATTAATTTTATCTTCAATCTTAATTTCTTTCTGGAAGTTTCTGTAAGCCCTTTGAGATTTAGTTTGTTATAAAGACTATCTATTACACAAGGCTCTGAATTTGATTTTCAGCTCGGAAATAAATTTCTAAGTCTGTCTAATTAAGTTTACACAATTCATAATTTGTTGTGATGTGTTCAAAGCTCAGGAACCAGTGAAAAGGTGCATTAGGAAGTCCTGCTCTTCCCTGAATTTCCTGTGCATAACATGACATGTGAGATACACACAAGTTTCTTTCAGTAAAGATTTGGGCCAGGGAGATGGCTCAGTGGAATAAGTGCTTCCCTGGAAAGCACAAGGGCTGAATTCAATCCCCAGTTCCACAAAAAAAAAAAAAAAAAAAAAAAAAAAAAAAAAAAAAAAAAAAAAAAAAAAAAAAAAAAAAAAAAAAAAAAAAAAAAAAAAAAAAAAAAAAAAAAAAAAAAAAAAAAAAAAAAAAAAAAAAAAAAAAAAAAAAAAAAAAAAA
>PVKA01014939.1:0-39636 GCA_004027165.1 Ctenomys sociabilis | reverse complement strand
TTTATGTATGAAATAAAATAAGAGAAAGTAAAATATTTTATTCCCAAACTGCCCTTCAAAAACTATTGCCCTCATTGTGTAGTAACAAGTTGCTTATAGCCAAGGAGAGGTCACTTTTAGGGTCATGATTACTAGCAACCTTGTATTAGTTTGCAAAGTAGATATGTTTATTTTCCTTCTCTGGGGTTTCAGGTGTATTCCTGCTTAGTACTAAATAAGTGGATATTAATTTCAGACAGGAAAAGCAGAAAGAAATAATCTTTGTTATTATTTTTCCCTAGATATAGCTGGCTATGAGTTTGCATTCATAGGTTTTCATTTTGTTGTGATCAGCTATTTTCTTGCAGTTCTTATCCACCGAGGTAGCAATGCTGATACCTGTCTTTGGGAAAGGCTTTCAAAAAAAGTTAGTTCAAGTGAAAATTGTCTCTTTTCACACAGGAACTATTTTCCTTTCCATAAGGGGAAAAATTGAAAATCATTGAAATGAAATATGTTGCAAGACTTTTCAACCACTACTAATAGAGTTGTCCAACTGCATATTTTGGCAATCGGGAACCTGGCATATTTTCTGTGTTTTTGAGTCGTGGATATTCTCTAGGGCATGCTGTGAGATACAGAAAGCTAAGTTCTGCACACTCATGGTGGTTTTGCCTTGAGTAAATGTATATCGTTGTCTCACTCTTCTCTTGTTGCTGGGATGGATACCCAACACTGAGAAAGAAGAAAGGAAAGGTTCATTTAGCGCAGAGTTACTGGAGGTTTCAGTCCATATTGAATTGGCTCCAAGGCCGAGTGGCACAGGGCAGAGAGCATCCATTCATGGTGGCAGCAAAGAGGAAGAGGAGCCAAGGGAGGAGTAGCAGCAACAGCGGCAGCAGAGAGAGAGAGGAAGTCTGTCTCTTTATCTCTCTTATGTTACATTCAGGCTATCCTCCTCAGACTGGGTGTAGCACTCACATCCATATTCCCAGCAGTACTCAGGCCCATAATCCTAGCCTTGAATCACGTGCAATCCCAGTGGATCATGAGTTAATCACAAACTCTAGAAGTCCCTGCCCCATGATGGCCTGAGGCTTAGGGGAGACAACTAGACACAAACCGCAGCAATAGTCTCCCCATATATTTTGTTTTTTGTTCTCTCCCTGTCTCTGCCTCTGCCTCTGCCTCTGTCTCTCTCTCTCCTCTTGGTAATCCCATGGCTGTTTTTTAGTGCTGTGTTTAACTTTTTCTAGTGTGACACATTTTGTCTTCCAGTGCATTTGGCCCTTGATGGTAGCAGACTTAACTGAAAATAGTGCATTTTTTCTTGTCAGTGATTTGCTTTGATCATGAAAGAGCATTTCCTGGGATTGCTCTGAGAGAGTATTAAAAGAAAAATGATTATCATAGACCTGGTTTTCATGTCCACTTGTTAGATAAACACTTTGTCAATGTCTACTGTATACTTAAAATACATCAAAGGTACAGAAACCCAGGAAAGAAGTTTATGTTATGTTAGAACCTGGAAATCTCTGAAGCTAAATAATATGAGTTAAGTGAAAGAATTTGACATTTTATAACCATGCCATGTTGAAAATGAATACTTCCAACCATCTATGCAGCACTGTCATTTTCAGCAAGGGGATAGAGAAAATCTTGCCAGGACAAAAACAATCTGCAGTGTTATCTGCCAGAAAGCCAAGAAGGGAAGTTATAAACTCCATGCTTCCACTTGGACTCACTTATGTAAAGTTGATTTTTAAAATCTGAATTATATAAGCAATACATTCTTATTGTAAGAAAATTTAAAAAGTGAAGTTTCCTGATCCTTCCCACACACCATCTGCTTCCCAAATCCTGTTCCCCAGCTCCCCACAAGGGCCATTAGTAACCATTATTAGGAGTTTCTTATGATTGCTCTTGGGCATATTAAATGTATATAAAAGCCCATGTGAGAAGCCAGATGTGCTTACAGGACTCACACAGCACCTGACAGTAGGCTAGTGCTCCAGGAAAGGGGAGTTCGGTGTGAGTCTACACATGGTCACTATCCCTGTGAAGGAACATTGTATCATGTACAATCACTTTTCCATGTTTGTTTAATTTCCCTGAATGATGTTATGTCTCTGGCAAGAGTTTCTTCCCTTTCTTAGTTATTTATGCAACTGTCACCCAATTTTTCCTGACATTAGGTTGTGTATTATATACTCAGAATATCAAAGCAGTCGTTTGGCTCACAGTTAATTGGGTGAAGCATTTTTTTTTTTTTTTTGGTTTCTTTTATGTCCTATCAACAGGCAACAAAGCATAAGGGCTGAAACTGTTGATCCTCTTATCTGCTTCTATGATAAATTCCTATCAGGAGGCTGCTAAATCAAAAATAGGCTTATATTAAATGTTAATAATTGTCAGTAGTGATGTAGAATGCTTTTTGTATCAGATACAACTATAATTACTTAGAAAACATAAATTTATTTCTTACTATACACTCTAAGTAGATATTACTTTTATTCCCACTTTTAGTTGAATAAACTGAGGCATAGCATTCATTGTGTGTGTGTGTGTGTGTGTGTGTGTGTGTGTGTCTTACTATGTAGTTTAGGTTAGAAGTACCTCACTATGTAGCCCAGTCTTGATGCTCCTACTTTAGCACCCCACATGCTGAATGTCACCAAATATAAAGAAAATTATTTCCATATCATTTTTTAAAGAGAGGAAAAAAAACCCAATAAAAATAATACAGAATTTCAATAAAAAGATGATAGGAAATTAACAATGGCTATTGCTGATCTTGTTATCTTATCAAGTATATTGTTATCTTCAAAGTAGTTGCTAGGGTTCCTGGTACAAGTGTAGAAAATTTATCAATTGATGAAACAATATAAGCAATAAATGTTTTTTAAAATGAACTGATGAAATTAGTAGTATACTTATCTTAGCATATATATATATTTTTCCCTTTCATCTTTTCTCCTTTCCCCCATCCCAGTTGTTCTTTCCTTTTCAGCAGTTTCTTTTTCTTTCACAATATCTATTGTACCTTTCGAATCTTATTTTTTCTTTCAGGGTCTTACACTAGGGTGACAATACAATGTTTAAACATATGAGTCTCATTTATTTCACTTTTGAGTATGGTTTCTACTTTACCATTTATGTATAAAAGCCTCAAGTTTATCCTTCTTTATAGCTAAGTAGTACTCCATTGTATAAAGATGCCAAGTCATCTTTTTTTTTTTATGAACTTAGTGTAGGGTCTATAGGGTCTCACTGAACAGATCAGACTCTTAGTGATACTTCTGCTCTTAGGCTCCTAAGCATTGGGATTACAGGTGTGCACCACCACTCTCAATCTCAAGTGCCATCTCAGCGTGCCCCAGGGGTGGGTCACCACGGCACACCGGGATTGAACCCTGATGCCTGCATCTGTCTAAGCAGGTGCTTTAATCCACTGAACTATCTGGCCAGCCCCACATCATCTTCTTAAATTATTTTTATTGATTCTTTTTAAGAGTATAAATAAAAGTGATTGCATACCATTGAATATTCTAATTTTTCAATTAAGCTCCTTTATTTGCATATTTTATTATGGGAGGCATTGAACATGCTGTCCTATGTTTATTATCTGGGTCCATTTATTTTTTTCTGTAAATTATAACTAATATGAGTTTTAAACATTTTGTTTGCTGAGATAGCATCTTGCTATGTAGGTTAGGCTGACCTTGAAGTCACTATGTATTCCAGGATGTCCTTGAACTCATGGCAATCCTCTTGTCTCAGCTTCTGTCATAATGAGATTAAAGGCATGTAACTAAATGACTGGCTTTAGATTTTTAATATTGTCTCTTTGAAATTCACAATTCTTGGACATTTTGAGTATTTAAGAGTCCAAGTGGACTCCAGAAGTTTGGGATAGGCTCCTAGGTGGATTCTATCATGACCTATGCACAGATTGGAAGAGGTGGCCAGCAATGTAGAAATGGTGTATAACTTGGTGTTAGCGTCCTCCAAAGTCTGTGTATTGGGAGCAGTCTCCAAATTTATATGTTAGAGGTTGGGCAGTATTTAGAATTAGATGAAGTCTTGTGTGCAGGTATCCTGGTGACATTAGTGGCTCTGTAAGAAGCGGAAGACAGACTGAGCTAGCATGCTTGCTTTCTCTTACCACATGAGGACCTTGCCATGTACCAGCAATGTGATTTTAGTCTCAATTTGCTCTTCACAGCCTCTAGCACTATAAGCCAAATAAAATTTCATTCTTTATTGGTATCTAATCTCAGAAATTTTGTCACAGGAAAAATATTAAGATGCTATGTAAAAATATATAGCAGCTTTCAAGAGTTGTGGGGAAAAAAATCCACTAGTTTTAAGCATTTAGTTTTGCTCAGATATCTCTGAGCACAATCGTGATTAAAGAAGAGCATGTGCAAAATACCAAGAAGTCTGAAGCACTGTGACAGTGGTTGGCATGTAAATTTCAGCTTTTGTACATTAGACACTTCAAACTCCATATCCCAAAATGCTTTAGTTTTATAGAACATAAGAGAGCAATCAGAGCATAAGACCCAGGGACCAGGATAGGCCATTAAATGAGCCCAGATGTGTAGTGTAGAAATTCTCTACATAGCCAACAAAACCATCAGGCAAATTGGACAGCAGAAATCATTGATAAGAAAGTCAGAATCCTCTGGAGCAGGGTAGCGGACAATAGCTTTTATTATATAGTCAGCAATGACCCTATGGGCATACCCATTGTTGTTTTAGAGGATTGAAAAGAGACCTGGCCTCTTAGGCCTTGGTTCTTTTGGGGAGAAGGCAAAGTCGAGATAGAAGTTCATGTATCCTACTACATAAAATGTATATTATACCACTGTATCAGTCAGTGTTACTAGAGAAACAGATATGACACAGATATACAAAGGTATGAGAAGTTAAAAGATTGACTCACAGTCTGATGAGGAAGCTTGCAGAGAGTATCTGCACCCTGGAGATGGAAACATTCATTCCACACTCTGGAGCTCACTTCAGTGTCCCATGGGAGTCCATATCCAGAGGCTGACAGGTTGTAATGAAAGGGAGAAGAGTCTATGCCAGAAGGCTGAAGGATCTTCACTGGAAGCCAAAAAGTCTGTGCTAGAATGCAGGAGATAAAGGTGAAGACTGGCTTCTCTGCAGAACAGAAGCATGACCATCATTGTACCACCAAGGGGACAAACCCCTTGAGGATTGTCTTCTACACCCTAGGATGTGAAATCTCTGAGCTGATCTACTTGAGTTTCTCTTACTCAAGTCAACACAATCAGTCAATCATAAGAGCCATGAAGTCCCTAACATCATCTGAAGCTAAACCATTTAAAACAGAAAATGTGGCCAGGTGTGGTGGGGCATGCCTATAATCCTAGCATGTGAGAGGCTGAGGGAGGAGAATAGCTGTGAGTGAAGGCAGCCTGAGTGCCTTGTACATTCAAGGCCAGTCTGAACTGTACAGGGAGACCCTATCTCAAACAAAACAAAACAAAACAAAACAAAAAAAAAACAAAATACCAAACAAACCCACAAAATACATCCGATTAAATTATAAGACTTCCTAGCCAGACCTGGAAATTTCAAAGATCCTCATGTAGTTCAGGCAGTTTTATGAGCAGACCAGAGTAGAAACAACATGTAAAATAGTGGTAGCCGAATAGTAGAAACAGTGGCTGGGCAGACAGTCTTGGGTTACAGATTAAATTAGTGAACCCAAATGGAAGCCCACAGCGTGGAATGTGCTAGATGGTGATTCACATTTCTCTTAGAATAAGAAAGGTGCTAATTTATTACTTAAACATGAATAGATGAATACTGCTAAAATCCAAGGCAAAGGAAATAATGTAATCAGTAAACAAAAAGTCTGAGTACCTAAACTGATAATGTCAAAGATAACATGCTTTGTGTCAGTCTCCGTTTGCCCTATGATGAGAAGAAAATGAGTAGAAACAGCATTGAATGCAGATGAGAGGAATAATAGTACAATTGTGTTTGGTTCTCTCATAGTTATGTTGGCTCATAATTAACATCTTTATGTACAAATTTCCATGCTAAAATATCGTTTTAGTAAAGAAGTAGAAAGAGCTGATTTTCTCCCGTGTGTTTTGGCTTTTAGGCTACAACTGTAAATCACAAGAAGTAACACAAAACTAACTTTAGGAAAGAGGTTGCCTTTTAGACATGGTTATTACTATGCATTCTAAGCTTTTCAAGGGCATTATGGAACCTTTCATCACACTGCCTCCTGGGACCCTTGAAACCTACTAATAATCCATCATCTGCTATGTCTAAGGCCTAAAATTTAGGTTTGGGATTAAAAATAGTCAAATGTTTCAATTCTTGTGCTAGTCAACACTTGTTTCCAAAGAAGTAAGACACATAAAATGGAAGAAATCAACTTAAAAATATCACCTTAAAGTTATTACCATAAAAACTGCTTCTTACTAAAAGATATTCTATTCTTCTATACTATTGTTGGAGAATATTAATATTCTTTACTTAATATCTTCCTAGTGGCCTGCTAAACCCTTTACCTATTTATACAAAATGTCTTCTGTGCTGCATTTTTCTAAAACAATTCTTTATTTCTCCAAAAGTAACTATTCACCTATATCTGTCATAACTGTGGAGTTTATACAGTTACATAGTAAGTTACTACAGCTATATTAGGACCCTGAGTTACTTACTATAATTTGACCCAGGAAAATAATCTCTACATTTCACTTATTTTTCATTCCTTGGTTTAATGTATCCCAATTTGGTAAGCCAACAATCCTTTCAGGTTTATTAATATGTATGGCTCTAATATGTGTGGCTCTCTCTAGGTAGGGTTAGTTTCTACAAATTTATGGTGGTAGCTGGCATTGGGAATGAAATAAACAGGTCTGCTTAGCTCTGCAGAAAATAAAAAGTGTAATTTCATCAACTTTCTTTTTAGTTGCTAGCTCCAAATGCAACTTTCCTGTTACAAGGTTAGTGGAAGGCTGCCATTCAATCATTATCTAGGGCCCTAGCTGAAACATGTTGCATTATGTATTTAAATGTGCTCACACATTAGCTCCATATAGAATAAAACAAAGTAATCAGATTTCCACTTTATTTCTCTGGCAGAACCTACAGTATGATTTTGCACTCAGTGGAGGAAATTTGGCAATGTGTTATTCTCCTCAGGCCTGTTTTCACACGATAGCAATTCCACTGAAGTGCAGTGTAAAAGTATTTATTAAAAGCAATTCCCCTCTGGCACTTGGAAATGAAAGACAATAGGAGTGCTCTGTTTTGCTCTCTGGGAAGGGTTCACATTTTGTGAGTTGATGAAAAAGTTTAGTGTATCACACCCTTAAATAAATATCTATGCTTGCCTCTGGAGAGGAAAGAAGCAGGAGTTTTCAAAAGTTCTTTAAAAGCTTATAAGAACAACACCCGCATCTTGGAGCAAGGAGAAATACAGTTTAATACCCCATTTTTCCCAGTCTTTTAAAATCTCAACCTGATTCTCTCTCGGAGATGCAGTTCCTGGCCTCCTATGACCGTCATGATTATTGGATGCGTGTTTGTAGTTGTTCACTAGCCTTTGGAAGCTGGAGTTGGTCTTGTCAACAGAATCAAAATACCAATGATATCTGAAGCAAGCCAGGAACCACCCATGCTCCCGCTAAACTGTAGACATTTTCACCTTAAAATTGTTCAGGTAATCGGAGTGGGCCCTGTTTGAAATGGCAAGTTTACACATTTCTTTGTGCCTTTAAAATGTTTAACATAACTGTTATTAATCTTTGTTACTAATCTTGAATTTTCAGAGAAATTTCTCCCTTAATGGTCACACCATTTTAAATGGTTATGATTATAGTACACCTATAGTGAAATTTACTATTTACTTTATAAATATACTGTTCCTTACATAGTGAATAATGGAAATTATATAGCATGCTCCAGAAGATGCAGGTAATCAGTGAACTAGCTTTATTTTTTGTATTTTAGTAAGGGTCTACAGAGTCTCCCTATGTAGATCAGACTCCTAGTAATCCACCTGTTTACAGCCTCCTCAGACCTAGGATTATAGGCACGTCACCACACCCAGTGACACTGCAGTCTCAGCACACCCCAGGGGCAGTGCTGGCACCGCAGGTCTGGGGATCAAAGTTCTGACCCCTGTATCTGCCTAAGCAGGCACTTTAATCTGCTGAGCTATTTGGCTGACCTTGAACTAGCTTTATGAATGGCATTTTCAGCTTGCTTCACATTCGTTCAAGGATCTCAGGACCTGTTCGTAGGGATTTCATCCATCCAGACAGATTTCCTGTGTGCCGCTTACATTTTGTAAACGTTGGCTCAAATAGACCACACACCAATGACAAATTGTGTAGGATCTGGCTCACTCTTTTTGGTAACACTTTGTGTGCAACTCATTCTTCTGATCTTGCCTTTAATCTGAAGTAATGCTAAAAAAACATGACACAGTTGGAACTTGTAAAGGGAAAGAAATCGGAACACTGTGAAAACCTGACATACTTGATTTGATCATTATTTCTTTCCTTATAGAGGGTGTCACCCATTTGAATCACCAAAGAATAAAATTTTCTAGAAGTCACTTGCATCCTTTTGCCAATTAGGATGTTTTATTTCTAATGAATGACTACATGAATAACTAGTTATTAAATTAATTCACATGAGAAGTACTTCATGCATTTAATTGAAGAGGTGAAGCCTCAAGGAATTGCATTTTTTAAAATAAAGAGCTTATTATAGGACAATTTTAATTCTGTGTGAGTGTAGCTGCCATTTGCTGGGTAGCGTAGCATATTTATAACTCTTGTCATACTCATTTCTTTCACTTGCTTCTGGATATTTTGACTTCCTTTCTTGAACCCATTTCAGCCTTCTGATGTTTCATCTAATTTCCAAGTTCTGCTGTTATCATTTTCCCCATTCATTTTCACATCTCAGGCTCAGTTCCTGTGTTTACTTTTGATATAAAGAATAATAGGCTGTGGCTGAATATTTCTCAGGCTTATTAATATGTATTATACCACTTGCTACCTTATTTCAGTAGTTCCTTGAAATTTACCTTCATAGCCGCCTCTGGCAGGAACAAAAGTAGATGGCATAGTTACCCAGGCTTTCACTGACTGCTGGTGGATGGGAGAAAAAGGGGAAGCAGAAACAGCTCTTGGTTGGATCATGGAGTGATTCTTTTGTAATTTAATTTTGATTATTTGTTCTTATTACTCTAAGTGTAAGAGTTATTAAAAGTCATGTTCAAGTAGAAAAGGGAATTGAAGATAATAATCCTAAATTTGAAGGTATACCACTAAGAAAGATGAATTTTATAGTGAAGATTGGCTCAGAAGATGGCCTCGCTATGTGGAGGAGATTGTCAAGGTGGAGATCAGTGTTTTCTGAGAACTAGGAGAGGTTAAGGAACAAGTTTGACTTCACGGAGGGAGGCACTGGAGCTAATCTCACTCATCAACTAATATGGGGTGATGTGGGCCTCAGATCCTTGAAAATAGTTCCTGTAAAAAATAAGATAACAAATGGAAAATGTGAGGAAGACATACATCCCAGGCAAGGTGAATGAGAAAATTGATCTCATGTCACTCTATAGATATTTGTGTGGATAAAACAGCTAATAAATAGAGAGAATGTCACTGCAGTTGAAAGTTTAGCAGGATGCTTTAGTGGGACAAGTCCATTTCTGTTGTGAGACACATTGGTGAAACTTAGTGTCTTAGTTACTTTTCTGTCATTGCTGGGACAAATACCAACATTAACAAATTAGGGAAGGAAAGGTTTATTTAGCTCACAGTTACAGGAGGTTTTAACCCATACTTGGCTGGCTCCAATGCAGAGTGGCACAAGACAGAGCAGCCATTCATGGTGGCAGCAAAGAGCAGAGAGCAGAAGGAGTGACAGCAGCTCAGGCAGCCAGCTAGCTTCTCTCCCCTCCTTAATTGTAATGCTGAGTATCTGCCCCAGGGCGCTCACACCCAAAATGCCAGCATTGGATCACGAATCAGTAACAAACTCCAGAAGCCACCCTATGACTGCATGAGGCTTTGGGGGGACACCTGTACACAAACCATAACATTCTACCCCGGGGCTCCCAAAGGCTCATGCACATCCCTTTCTGCAAAAGGCAGTTTAGTCCATCTCTAAGAGTAGCCAATGTCCCAACAGTTTCAGCATTGCTGAGAGCCCAAGTCCTTAGTCTCCAAGATTTAAGGTAAACTCTTAGCTGTGAGACCCTGTACAAATGGAAAGTTAAACACCTACAATTTTCAGTGGTATAAGATAAACATCACCATTCCAAAAGGTACAAAACAACAGGGGAATACAAAGCACTGGGACCAATACAAGTCCAAAATCCAGCAGGGCAAATAGTAAGTCCTATAGTAGTAAGTCCTATGGAATATCTGAAACAATCTGTGGCAAACTGTGGGCTCCAGGTGGCTCCACCTCTATGGTTCTACTGCTGGTCACAGCTCTCATGTCATCTCTCTTAGTCTGGCATTGCTCCTTCTTTGCAGTTTTCCTTAGATGATCCACATTCCTGGCTTTTCTCAACTTCTAGAGTTTCCACTGAATAGGCTTCTCACTCACAGCTTTATATACTGCCCTCCTAGGGGCACACTGCTTGGCCCACTAGGCATTCTAAAATCTGGGTGGAAGCCTTCTTAACTTCTGAACTGCTTTCTGCAAGCACCTAAACCCAGTGCCACATGGATGATGCCAAGGTCTGCTTTTTCTGAGCAGTAGCCAGGCTCCCTTTTCTGTTGTCTGTAAGGGTCAAGTGCCTGGATTTCTGAGCACTCTTACCATGATTGCAAGGACTAAATTCTCCATGCCACCACCATTCTGGAACATGGGGCTCTGTAGCATTCTCCTCTAGACAGAGTTCCTTTCCCTTACAATTTTGAAGCTGCAAAGCAGGTGGAGACCTGCTGCCTTCAGTGATGCCCTCAGGCCATCCATTCCATTCTCTTATTCTTTCTTGGTGATGGAGATCTTTCCAGCTCTATCTTTACAGTGCACATCTTTATTTGAGCTTCCTGTCTGGTCAAACTCATCGCATTTTAAATCATTCTGCTGGTATCTTTGCCCTTGATTCTCAACATAAATTTGACTAAAAGCCCTCAGCAATAGCAGTGCCAGTCCCTCAATATTCAGCTGCTTTGAAATTTCTTTTGAAAGATTGATCAGTCCACTATGCTTAATCTGAGTCTCAGGCCAAGTTTCCGGACTTGAACAAAATGCAGACAAACTTTCTGTCAAGTCATAACACAAATCATCCAGAGTCCAACAACCAATGCAGTCCTTCCCAGAAGAAACCTCCCCATTCTGGTCTTTACAGGCAGGCTTTCTAGGTTCTGGTCTTCTGAGCTCTGACCACAATCTCCCATACAGAATGGGTGAAGCTATTCTACTGCTTCTGTTTCTGTCTCTGTCTCTGTCTCATATTTGGTACAGGGTCTACAAGGATTCACTATACAGATTGGACTCAGTAATCCTCCTGTCTTCAATCCTCCTGTTTTCAACTTCACAAGCACTGGGATTACAGGAGCATGCTACCACGTCCAGTCTCAATTACCATCTCAGTATGCCCCAGGGGTGGGGCCAGCACAGCATCCTGGGGATTAAACTCCAGCTCTTGGGCTCTGCTTATGCGGGCACTTTAGTTCCCTGAGCTATCCATCCAGCCCTCACCAGCACTTCTCTTGTAGGTAACATCTCCAAACCTTTCCTATCTTCCCTTAAACTATGCCCACAAGATTGTAATCCATATGGTCAGGTTTAGCCACATCAATGATCCCACTTCTCTAGTACCAAATTCTGTCTTAGTTAGTCTTCTCTCATTGCTTGGACAAATACCAACACTCAAAATTAGGGAAGGAAAGGTTTATTTAGCTCACAATTACAACAAGTTTCAGTCCATACTCAGCTGGCTCCAAAGCTGAGTGTCACAGGTCAGAGCGCATCCATTCATGGTGGCAACAAAGAGCAGAGAGCAGAAGGAGTAGCAGCAGCTCAGGCAGGCAGCTAGCTTCTCTCCCCTCCTTACATTGTAATGCTGCGTATCACACCCGAAATGCCAGCATTGGATCACAAATCAATCACAAACTCCAGAAGCCACCCCATGACTGCATGAGGTTAAAGTAACCTGTTTTAACAATGAAAATGAAAGGCCAGAGAAATATTTGTTTTGCATTTTTTCTCTCAGCATTCCTTGAGTCACTCACTCATTTATTCATTTGGTCATTTGTTGAGTCCCTGCTATGTGTGGACACTGAAAGAAACAGCTCAAGACCAAGACAGGGATAAAGCACAGGACTTTAATCATTTGTTCTAAAATGAACTGGGATTTGCTAAAGGCAGAGTATTTTGTAGTGATTCTAAAGATTCAAATACTTTAAGAAAATAGTCACAATGGTTACTGAATCACATGCTGCATTAATAGTTAATTACAATACCCACAAATTCTGTTTCTTGTGCCATAAAATTATTAAGAATAGAAGTCATATTTTATCGATATCCTAAATTCCCTAGAAGCCTTCTTATAACACTACATAATAATCTACGAATAAGACAAAAGTACAGTGATTTAAACAGGAAAAAGCGCTGAGATTTATCTTTATTAAACCTAAGTCTTGACCTTAGGCCTTAATATCACTATAAGCAGTAATATGATAGGGTTAGAATAAAGAATTTAAAATTATGAATATATGTAACATGCTACTATATACCAAAGCAAAAGTTGTACATTATATATGGTAAATATTATATACTTATAAAACTGTAAGTGTCATACAAACTACTAATTGAGGAGAGTAAAACATTAAAAATAAATACATAGTTTTAAGGATATAGTTATTTTTTACTTATAATTGATGGTTCAATTCTCTGTGCAAATATTTTCTCCTAAAATCAATTCATGGGATTGGCAATAATGTAAGTGGTTTTAAAAAGTGACAAAAGTGAGGTTTTAAACATAATAAGATATTCCCGTTTTTTCCAGTTCAGAGATATTTTTGCTGATAAAAGGAATGATTTACCATAAAATGATTTTCAATATCTATTAATTTATGGGATAAATGATGTGTCTTTTATAGTCTTGCATCATTTCCTTTATCAGCCAAAGAAGCTAATGAAAGTTTGCCTAAACTCTACCATGTTAAATGGGGAGATTTAAACTTTGCTCATATTAATATAAATTAGATGACTTTTGTCCTTGCCTGGAGTGACAATGTCAATGTTGAAGCTTACATCTTTCATGACTATCAGCTAATTAGAATGCAGAAGAGCTTCAGAGGTCTCACCACTAATCCCTCCTCCTGGATTACATCCAGCGTTAGTGCTCTTGTCAGTCACCGCGGGGCCCCAAGCTACATTTCCCCAAGCCTATGATAAGCAGCATCACCATGAGAATCAGCAGCAGGAGGCAAGAAAGCCACCTTTTATAGATCAGAATTTAAAATAAATCTGATAATCGTTCTGTTGCAAAGTGCTCAATCCACTGGCACTGAACAGATGAGATACAATCTTTCTCAGAAGATTGTCAGTCAAAGCAGTGCTTTGCTCTTGCTGCTTTCTGTTTACATACAAGCGTAGAACCAGAAATTGTGTATTTCTGGGAGAGGTAATTTTTGTGTTAGCCTTTCTCCCAAGTCCTGGGGATATACTGACTCTGTGCCTTCCTCTCTCGCTGTGGTCTCTCATACTCTGCTCCTGGCTACCCATCCTGTCCGCAGGCCAGGTGTCTCAGAAGGCTTACCCTTTCCTCCACTGTCCTCACTCCAAGCTGGTTCTGTGGCTGGACTTTCCAGCCTTTCCCACTGTTCACTCAGGTTTCCTCACAGTGGTGGCAGCTGGGACTAGGTTTGTCGACTGCCTTCTTTATAACTGGGATTAATTGGTAAATTTAGGACCTTAATGATGCTGGTTTAAGAAACTTCCTCCAACCTGCTCATTTTTCTACCTCTCAGTGTCTCTGGTGTCAGTTATATACTCTGAGTACCCATGGGTTTTTCTGGACAGTTTTTCTTCCAAAATGTGAATAATATCAGCTTGCCTTTAGACTCCCCAAGTCATCCCATCTTTAGTGTTCTCTAGCTCTTTCTTATCTAGGTAGGCTAAGAATTGTATGCTTGACTCACAATTCTCCTCTGTCTTTATGCTATGGGGCTTCATCTTCTCCCAAAGCACCCAATGGCTAGTCCAACCTTGTGTCAGATCCTCTGTCTTTTGACTTCAGCCGCTCTTGTTTCTAGCTACTCCTTGAGCCTTGTCGCCCAAATCCATTTCAGAATTCTAAATTCTGGAATTTCTACAGCTTTCTTTCTTTCTATAATTCTGGGGCCTTTTTACATTCCCTTTTATCATTTTGAAAGCAATACTGTATTATGCCCACAGTTTATTTAATAACTTTTTAAAAAATGTATTTTAGTACAAGGTCTGCAGGGTCTCACTACATAGATCAGACTCATAGTGTTTCTCCTGTTTAGAGCCTCCCAAGCACTGGGATTATAGACAGGCATTATCACATTCAGTCTCAATCACCTCAGTGTGCCCTGGGGGAGGGGCCAGCATGGCAGGCCATATATCAAATCCTGGTCGTTGAGCTCTGCCTAAGCAGGTGCTTTAGTCTGCTGAGCTATCTGGCTGGCTATTTATTCACCATCTTCTCTGCTCACTACTTCCTCCATTGCTTTGATCTGGAAGTCAAATATTTCAGCATGTCCTCGTCAGCACGCGTGTCTGTCACTTTATACATTGGCCAGGTCCCTGCTTGGGTGATCAAAGCACCGTCTGTTCCTTTATTGCAGTCACTGTGTCAAAATTGCTAGGGCAGTGGGCCAACTGCTCACTCAAGGTTATGATCAGGGCTGGATCCTCAAGGCAGCATTGTACTCTTTCCCACTCTCCAAAGCTATGCACCTCTCCTTAAAGATCTCAATGTGTACTTTTATCTTTTTGTTAATTTTTGCTTTTAAAGCTGCATCTTACATCGCATGTAGAGATGAGAGTCCTCTGCCTTGAACAGTCTTAACATTTTGCTTACATGCCTGCAATAATTGCATTCAGTTCCATTATTCTCTTCTTTTTAAAGTGTTATACTGATCCCTCTTAACTACTGTGCTCTCTCACTTGTGAGTCAGCTTTTCAATTCTGGAATAATATTTTAGTTATGGGAAAGTTGAGAAGTTCATGTGGAGCTTTCTCATCTCTCCTGTAATGACTGACCAGGAGCTCCCAGAGTCAGTCTCTGTCCTAAACTCAGCACTTCTATTTAAAGAGAGTCTTCACAGACATAATTAAGAATTTCAAAATGAGATCCTAAGAAATGACATCCTTCTGGATTGAGGGAATGCCTTAAATCCAATGACAAGAGGTCTTGTAAGAAACAGAGGAGACAGAGCATGAAGATGGGGAAGCCCAGTGAGACTGGGGAGGGGAGGAAAGCTGTAAAGCAGAACACACCAGATCATCAGTAGCCACTGAAAGCTAGAACTGAGGCATAGAAAGATTAGCTTGGAACCTCCGGAAAGAGGCTATGCTGGTACCTGACTGGGGCATCCAGGACTGTAAGAGATGTTGTATTGTGCATATTATGCAGCTCTAGAAAACCACCACCCCTTATCCATTATTGTTATTATTATTATTATATTGTTGTTTCTCTAATATTTATGGTTTACATTACTATGATGTATTTGTTAAAATTAATTGGTCCATCACATCATGTTAACAGGTATGAGATTAGTGTGGCATCCCTAGGGAGCGGGACATTGCTTCGGCTCCTAAGGTGGTGCTTGTCAGGTATCTGTGCTGTATTTCCCTTTATATGGACCTGATTAATTAAATCCAGACTGTACTTGATAAAAGAAGAGCATGTATTTGGAATATTTCTGTAAGGAAGATTTTTGTCTTCCTCATCTATTTTTTTTTTATTCAATTCAATTTATTTCATGGGACTTATACCCTATGAAATTTTAACTTCTCTCCCCTTCATTCCAAATATAATCCCTTTCCATGCTTGACTTTTTGCCTTTTGTTAGTGGAATCTTCTCACACCCCATGAACTATGTTTGTTTCTGTCTCTTCATCTCTACCTTTCTCTTTCTCCATCTCTTTCTTTCATTTATAAAATATTGAGAACCAGACATGGTCTGTTGCTGAAAAAAGGGATGAATGATGCATGGTTTATGTTCTCCAGCCTAGGAATTTACAGCCTAAGAGATCCTGCTGTGTGCTGGTCACCATGCCAGGTCCAGAATGGAACACTAGTTGACTGTTTGACAGCTATGCTCCAGTTTCTTCCTGCATTGACTCCACAACCCAATTCACTGATTTACAGATTCCCTTACAGTGCATGCCATGTAGGGAGATTACAGTACTTGAATATTTTCAGTGTCTATTCTCCACAAACACTTTTCTCTCTTAGGAGTCTCTCCTAGGTGCCACACTTATTTATTCTACTGCCACCTGGCATAGTCCAGAGATACCTCAAATGATATCCAGATAATTCCTTTCTCCTCTAAGTACAAACTTTATTAATGATTCCCTTAACCAAGACCAAAAGAAGACCCTTGGGCTTTGCTTTGAGCAACTATCTAGTTCCCTGCTATCTCCTAAATCCAATCAGGCACCAAATTGCGTCCCCTATATCCTAAATATATGGACAATAATTCACTACTGTTTGTCTCAGTGTCTCTGTATGTGCATACTATGCCTCCATTTATTGCAGTTTTTTTCAGACTGGGTTTCCTCCATAAGTTTCTGTATTTGATTCTTTACTTCAGATGCCATGAATTTAGAATTTTCTTTTTTTATTTCAGAAATTAATTCTGCTATGAGTTTCTCTATACCTTTCTGCTGTTGCTTATTTACTTCTGATGCTATTAATTCATATTTTTCAGCTGAGCTAGTGTCCTCTCCACTTGTTCTGGGTGGGCATTGGGTTTCCTCCATATGTTTCTGCATTTGATTCTTCAGTTCATATGCTATTAATTCAGAGATTCCTTTTTTTATTTCTGATTTGAGTCTCTCTATACCTTTCTGCAGTTGTTTCTTTATTTCAGACGCTATTGATTTCAGCTGTGTGATTCCCAATTTGTTCTGTGCTAGTGTCCTCTGCACTTATGGGTGGGCTTGGGGTCTGAGATTGTATTTTGCTCCTTCTCATTGTCATTTTGTACAGCACAGTCTTCTGACCTTTGGTGTAGTTATAACCTTAGCTCCTACTAAAATTTAGGTGTAGATCTAGAAAGTTGGAATTTATCCAGTTGTGCCTGGCTTGGGTCTGGCTGCTGTGCTCAGCTCCTTCCTGCTGCAGCCCTTGGGAGTGAACCTGCTGTGCCCCTCTGGCAAGATGTTCTGCTCCTGGACTAGCTGGGTGGTTCTGTCCCCTACTCTCCCTGCAAGGACCATAGCTGCAGAGTTTTATGCCAGGCCCAAGCTGCATCTGAAGGTGACAAAGGGGCTAGGTGAGGGGAAAAGCTCTTTCACACATTCCCTGGGCCTGGGCTGGGGCTGGATCTGGGGGTCCTGAGAACCTGACAGAAGTTCTCACTCACTTGTCAGGTATGGGGGGCAGCAGAGTGGTGATGGTGGTCCCAAGGGGATCTCACTCATGCCACGTGCCTGGGTTTGGCCCAGACAGGTCCCTCTGGCCTATGCCTCCATTAAACCTATTATGGTTTGTGTCGAGTTGTTCCCCCAAAGCCTTATGCGGTTATGGCACAGACTCCTAGAGTTCGTGGTTAATGCCCATTCCTGTGCTGGATTATAGGAGTGAGTGCTGCTGGAATCATGTGCAGTTAGCTTGAATGCAGCGTAAGGGAGTCAGACCTGCTCTCCATTGCCGCTACTCCTTCCTTTTGCTCTTGTTGTTCTGCTCTTTTCTGCCGCCATGAACTACTGCCCTCTGTCATGTGGCACTCTGCCTTGGAACCAGCTGAGTATGGTCTGAAACCTTCACTAATTGTGAGCTAAATAAACCTTGTTTCCTTAACTTCAGGTTTTGGGCATTTTGTTCCAGCAATGAGAGAACAATATCTGAAACAAAAGACCCCAGCCACATCCTGTAATTCTTGCAGTTAGCATTCTAGAAGGTCAGTCCAATCATATTCTCTTCCACTTCAGGTACCTTCAGCACTTTTTCTCTGCAGTAGACAAGCCAAAAAAATACGAAGGCATGATCCTGCCAGTCACTTTCCAAGATCCTGCGGCTTGGGTATATCCTTTCCTGTTCCAGTATGGTCATGTCCTCATTTCCTATGAACTCTGCTCTGGCTTCATGACCATCTCGGATATTGTCTTTATGTCTTTTCCTAAACCCTGAAAACATTACTTCTCGGTGCTCCCAAAGCATGTAAATATCCATTACAGAAATTTTCATGTTATGCCTTTATTACTTACATATGCAAATTTCCTTATTTGACTGAGCTGCAAGCAAATTGGAGCAATGTCTTTTTTATCTTTGTATATTCATTGCTAGCCACACGGTAGCTGGTTTTTATCACACATTTGCTCAGGATTGAAGGATTACAAATCGGCACCTTATTTTCTTCCTTACCAACTAAATGCTGGTTCTAGGCTAACATCCTTTATTTCATATAAAAGTGCATCATGTAGAGAATTTAAACTTCAGTTGATTTCCTCTGTCAACAAAAGAGAAAACTGTGAGGTTGATGGCATGTAGAAAGAAGCCTTTGAGTTCCCGAGACAGGCTTGGCAGCAGGTTGTAGAGATATTCAGGATTACAAATACACTCAGAAGAGTTTAGCTTGTGATGTGCCGCTCTAGAAACAGAGGCGGGCATAACTCCAGCTCCCCCTCCGCAGTTCTTTTGCGGGCTTCCACTTTCCCTCTCGAGCTTCTCATGCTTCAAATCTCTGCACTTCCTGCTCTTGACCCTGCAACCACCTAATACTGTCGTAATCCTGGACTTCTTATTCTTCCAGATGTTTCTTATTCTTCCAGATATTTCTCCTATTTATCCCCTACTGCATCTCACATAACCACTAACCATCAGAGTGTCTTTAATATACTTTATTGAGAGAAAATATACAAGGGACATTGAAAGACAAAATGGATGTTTAAAATATAAACCAAAATTATGAAAGTAAAAGATATATTGCTGAGAGTTATAGGATAAATGTACTTGGAGCAAGGGATAATATTTTGAATATTTTGAGTGGGATTAATGACCACAGGCTTTTTACTGTAAAGAATTTTAAAAAATGTAAACATTCACTGTATTCTGTGATCACAACTCTTTGAAAAAAATGTTTAAACCAATTTCTGTTAAATAAAAATATTTCTGACTCTTCCCCAGCGTCAAATGGTCAAAAAAGGTAAATGTTTTGCACTGATTCAAGATATCAAAGTAGCCAGGAGGGAGCAACTAGAAACACTCAGGAAAGAGGACTCCCAGAACTGCTTCAGAAAGTAACAAGAACAATGGGATGGTTATGGTTAAAGTTAGAGTATTCTTATGGGGATAAATGGAAATGTGTCTTTTAATAAATGCTTAAAAATTAAATATTCATCATACTTTTCAATTATACCTCGAGTATCTTTGCTTTCTACTTTTTCAGTGATACTGTAGAGCTTTAGCAACACTTTTCTACAGATTTTCATTTGACTCTGCCTTAGAGGCCTGTCAACTCCATTCATCAGATATGCAAGTTGAGATTCGCAGAATTTATATTCTGCCCCAATATTCACTAACTGGTTTTAACATATCTGTTTTATCAAATATTTGTTGTTTTCTTCGATGTAAAAATCTTTTTATATATTTTCTTATGTTTTTGAAAGGTACAGCTAATTATTGTTATTTATAGTCACTCTATGGTACAATAACACATGAGAACTCAGTTCTTAATGTAATGCCCATTGTCCAATTTTCCCTTCCCTTCCTCCTTCTTCCCTCCCCTTAATTCTCAACCCACCAAGCTTCTGATAGCTACTGTTCTGTTCTCAATTTTATGATATCAATATTTTAGTTCCACATGAGTGAGGTCTTATAGAACTTGTCTTTCCAGATCCGACTTATTTAACACTCTTAACCCTGGTCCCATTCATATTCTTATAAATAAGAAATTTTCATGGAGTAGCATTCCAATGTATGTATGCACCCTATTTTCTTCATACATTCATCAGTTGGTTGGGCTATTATTTGGCTTAAAATACTATGTTCTATTTGACTCAGAGAAACCCAACCCTGATGATAGTAGTTATACCCTAAGAAAATAGTACTGTAGCTAAATTATACTAAAGTTATTATAATTATTATATTTTCAGCAGCTAGTTAAGTCTCAGTTTTGGTCTCTATAAGAGAAAATTATAAGAAACATAATCAAATCAGATGCGACCTTTATAGGTTTTGATTTTGTGATTGGCAAACCTTACAAGTATGGTTTATAAGGCATTTGAATATGGATATCTCTGTGTTTGTCGCAAAAAGGAAAAAATGGAACCATTGTCATCCATTTCATTGCTTTTTCTCTGACAGAAAAAGATCAACCATGAAATGAAAATGTTCTTTTTCAATACAAGTGTCTCTGCATTTATAAATATTTTAATGCTTTGGGTTGTTGTTGTTGTTTAAAACCAACTTAAGATGTTGAATATAAAATATTATGGCTCAGGAAGTGATAAAAATGTATTTTTGCACATTCTAGTTACCACAGAAATAAGTTTTAAAAAGAGCCAAGACAAAGCTACCATTGCCTTCTTCTCTGTCACTATAACTCATACTAATCCTAGTAGTCCAGTGTTATACAAGGGGAGCACAGTTTAATACAGGACACATAATTACAGGATTATTTGATAATTGTCATCCAAAGAGAGTTCAGGAAATACAAAGAGAGTTCAGGAAATCTATTTGCATACTAATGATCCAAAGAATCAAGCTGAGGGCCTAGATCCCTCAATGATGTCCTTCATGAGTCCAGTGGAAGACCAAAAGCCCATAACAATATCCTATACAAGCCCAGCTGGAGGCCAAAAGTCCAGAACAATGTCTCATGCAGACCTATCTCATGGATCTGTGCTAGCAGGCTGCGGGATCTGAAAGGGTGCCAGGAAGTGACATTCAGAGAGTTTCCCCGTAAAGTACCACAGCCATGCTCAGTAACTGAGGTCCCAAGCTCCTCTGATGATAAACAGCTGGGTTCCCATTAGGGAATGCAGTATGACAAGCTTCACCCTCCAGAGCCAAGAAACGATGCTCCAAGTGAGGCCCAGGGCTCCCCCAAAGGAAACCACAGCTGTTCCTAGCAACAGTAAGGGCCTGAGATCCTTTGACTATGAGAACAGCTCAGTTCATCAGGAAGGCCAGCATGACATTGTCCTCTAGAACCAACAGCTCCAGGAGAAACAACAGCTCTTGACAACTTCCTAACCACTTCTAAACTTCTTCCTCTCCAGTTCTGCCTCATTTGCTGCTGGCAACAATCCTTAGTTGAGCCTCTTACATGTAGCACCATGCTGCTCCAGTTCAGCTGGGTGTTACAAGTTGACCACCAGTTGTCAGTCCACCACACCCAGCTATCCCAAACAAAATAGTAATGAAATGCATCAAGGAAAGACTGTTAATTCCTCAATGGTTCAGCTAACTCCTGAATTTTTCATTAGAGCAGAAATACTGAATCGACACAATGGCAGTCTGGTGGGTACTCCTAGGGTTTGGCCACTAGTTGCTATCATCCCAGTATCTGACTTGGCTTACCCTGAGGAATTTAGAGGTAATCTAGCTTTAGAGTTTCACTGTCTTTTATTTTTATTTTTATTTCTTTGTATTTTAGGGAAGGGTCTGCAGGGTGTTCAGGTTCTCACTAGTAGATTAAACTCATAGTGATCCACCTGTTTACAGCCTTCCAAGAGCTGGGATTGCAGGCACATCACCACACCCAGTCTCAGTTGCAGTCTCAATGTGCCCCAGGGGCGGGGCCGACAGGGCAAGCCTGGAGATGAAAACGCTGATCCCTGCACCTGCTTGCAGGTGCTTTAATCCACTGAACTATTTGGCCAGCCATGCCTTTTTTTTTTTTTTTTTTTTTTTGCCAGGATAAAGTTTTAAATGAAGGAAGAAACAGAAAATGTGTATATGTCTTTGGATTTTTAAATCAATTCTGTTATTTTTTCAGCCTCAAATGTGCTCTACCTAATGTCCTTAGGTACTGCTAAGAGGTCACCTTCTCATGTTGGGCTGTCCTCCTGATGTTCTTTCTCATGTGAGCCACTGTCTTTGGCCATCGGGTACCCATTTGTCCCCAGGAGCCTGCAAAAATCAAGGTTCTTTGTTGCAGCTGAAGTTCTTTTTTCCTATTCTTTCAAGTCTGACTGCAAGATAAATCCTGGCTATTTGTTTTATAGAACAGAATCCACAATTGATGCAAGCATCATACTATAAAATCTTATCAGCCTTTAAAAATGTCATTTGTAGTGAAATGTCATGGAAGTATAGGTCCCAAAGCATCATTTTAAAATGCTGCCCATACACATTAGCTTTGGAAAAATAAATCAAAATAGCATTTTAAACATAGTGAATTTTCAGTTTTCAACATTTTTAAATGTTATCAACTAAACATGAGTGACTTACACACAAATCTAAACAAATAAACTAAATAAATGCTATTACAAAGGTGATGTGGGATAGCACAAAGTCCAGCAGTTTTAAATTCAAATTAGTCCACTTTAAAATTTCATTAATTTTCTTCTTGCCATATTTTCTTATACGAAATGAAATTCACATGAAGAGGATTCATTACATGAAAACGAGGACAATGGTAAGTACCAGCAGAGATACAGTCAGATTAAGAATAATATACAATATTGAACCTTACTAAATTTAACTCTTATCATTAAAATGATTTCTTTAAAAATTTGGGTACAATGTCTGTAGGGTCTCACTATATAGATCGGACTCCTGTTTTTAGCCTCCTAGGCACTGGGATCACAGGTGCATGCCACCAGGCCCAGTCTCCGTTGCTGTCTCAATGCGCTCCAGGTTTGGGGCTTGCATGGTACTCTGGAGATCTAACCTAGGTCCCTGCGCTTGCATAAGCAGGCACTTTAGTCTGCTGAATTGTTTGGCTGGCCCTTAAAATGATTTTCATTTGAAAACCCGTTGAAATTTGAAAGCAGACATTAAGTGTTTCAGACTTTTGTTATGGTAAAAACTGTGCCAGTTGATCATATACATATATAATATATATAATATATATATAATATATATATATAATCTAGGGAATTTGTAATATTTTTACCTATAAATATTTTTATGCCAGTACAAAAAGGAGATATCCATCAGTAAAAAAACTGTATTATGGGAAGGGTACATGCATTCAATAATAATTACACACTGCACCCACTGATACTACCATACCATTTCCAAGTTCTAAAAGCTGCAATGGGAGTATAATTAGTAAAAGGCAAAAATATAGCAAAATACAGTTAACTGTAATCATCTCCAGGGCCTACTATAATTTTTGTTTCAAGAAGATTTTCATAGAGAAACTCAGGGTATTTCTATGACAGTTTCTTGGCTGACCTGACTTTCAATATTTTTAAATTGAAATTACTTTTTCTAAAGCAAACAATATATTTGAGGGACATAAATAAACAAATAAGATGTTACATAAGAAAAAATAATGTAACAATTTATGTAAGAACCTAACACTAACATGCTGCTACATCTAAAACAAAGCATAAGGTCACATTGGTACTATATTGAAATTACTCTTTTTAGAGTTTTATAAAAAATTTAAAAGAGAATAAAGATATTAAAAAACGCATTATAAATGATACAGAATTTCACTAAACAAATGGATAGGAATTAAACAGTGGTTGTTACATTGTATATTGTCTTCAAATTTGTTCAGATTACCAGATAATTATGCATCTGAGTAGTGTGGAAAACCAGTATTTTTAAAAGAATCTGATTCTTTTTATATGTTTTTATTTGTTCTTCATGTTTTAGGTAATCATCTTACTATGGAAGCTACTTTATTGTGCCACTGAATTGCTGTAAAGCAGCACAATTAAGGCATTCAAACTTCATTTATTTATTTACTTATTCTGGTACTGTGCATTGAACTCAGGACTTTGAGATTGCCAGGCAGGTGCTTATGCCACTGAGCTATCTCCCCAGTCCCTTTTTATATGCTTTTAAGCCTAAATTTTCCCACTTTGAAGGTAATGTTGTCATGGGGCTTTCAATTAGTTATCAGTGAATCCCTTTCCAGAGCAGTTCATAAAGGCAAACAGACTCATGCTGGAGCAGTTCCTCCCCAGAATCACCAGGATGGTGTAATGGTTGATATACTGTGTCAGCTTAGGAGTCTGACCAAGAGACCCAGGGTCCTCACCTTGTAAACTTCCTCATTCTGCACAAGAGGAGCACACTGGAATTGTGTGAGTGCTGTTCCCATCCTGAGTGGAGGCAACAGCTTACAGTGCAAGGGAGGCAAAGAAGTTTGCTCACCCTTCCTTTGGCTCTTGCTGCTTTTTGCTGTCTTTCACTGCTGCCCCTCTTCCGGTACCACCCCACCTTGGAGCCAGCTGATTATGGACTACAACCTCCACAAACTGTGAGCTAAATAAACTTCCCTTCTTTAATTTTGAGCATTGGTTATTTTGTCTCAGATATAAGAAAAGTAACCAAGACAGATGGCCACTAGGAGAGCGCTGTGTAAAGCTCTCAGGATTTGTGAGGAATAATTCATAATGAGTACAAGGATTCTCCATAAACTCAGTGTTGCATGCAGAAGCTGTTGAAGTCAGCACTCTGGGTAACAGAGAGTTAAATTCAGACAAGGGGTGGTTATTGTGTAGGTATCAATTTTTACCTGTGAAGTTCTTAACATGGTTATAATAATAGATCCTTATTTTATATGTTTATTTTCAAAAGATAATATATTTCAAACATTCGTTATCTCTCCTCAGATGAAATTATTTATTAATCTTAACACAGCTTGAACTTAGTTTCTAATCTTATATCTTTATTATTTTTCTCTGAATCTTTTTTAAAGGGAATAAAAGAATAGTAAAAATATTTTAGAAAGAGTACAACATTTCACTAAACAAAATTACAGGAATTCAATAATGGTTGTTAGATGACACACTGTTATCTTCAAATTAGTTGCTCAGATGACCGGACGCAAGCATGCAAGATTGGTAAAAAAATTACAAAAATTAAAAAGGTGAGAGAAAAAATAAGCATTAATTGCTTCTTTCAATAGGGCAGCATAAATCAGCAGCACAATTATCCAGTCTACCCTGTATCTATCTATCTGTCTATCTATCTATCTATCTATCTATCTATCTATCTATCTATCTATCTATCTATCTATCTATCTATCTATCTATCATCTATCCATCCATCTATCTATATCTATGTATCTATATATTTCTTTTTCCCTGTTTTATTTCTTTGTTTTCTTCTTTCCCTCCTCCCAGTTGTTCCTTAGACTCTTTCATGATTGCTGACCCAAAGAAAGTGAAACGCTGAGTAAAATTAAGAGAACCTGAATTGAATTCTTTTCCTCCGCCTGTCTTCTCTGGGCCGTTCCCCTTTCACTTCTAACCCTTTCTCCTTTACATGCTTGCATTTCCCTGGCTGCTGGGAAAGACCTTACCAGGTAAGGGTCAACTCACAGGCACTTCATGTTTCTTGCACACTCGAGAAGACACCCCAAACCTGAAGCAGACTGGTGTGTGCTCACCGATGGTGTCGGTTGCGAGGCACATCTGGGCTGCTCATTTTACAGTCCTGATCCCACACATTCTAGAAAAGTGTGACCTTTGTACTTTGAAGAGTGTGACAGAGTAGTTTGAGTTAGTACATAAAAACGAATATTTCATTCTCACAACATATATAATAATAAATAATACTGTTCAGTGTTAATTGAGTAGAGTCAACAATGTACATAACAACAAATTTAACCATCTGTTTTCTCATTTACCTGCTCAGAAAGCCCACAATAACATCCTTTCTACATGTCTTATCTGATCTCACAGTATTACCAGCACAGTTCTTCCACTCTGTATCTTTGGATGTCATTGTTGATTCAAAATTTAAATATTTAAAGACATTTTCTAATATGCTTTTCTTTGTTTTATGTCACTGCTTTGATGTGAGTGCTTAGATTTCTCAATGATGTAAACCATGTTGTCCTACACCTTTACATTACATTGAGAATCCGACCACTTAACCATCTTTATTGCTGTCATCCATGTAATCTTTCTCATCTGGATTATTGCAGCCACCTCTAATATGTCTTTTTATTTGTTATACCTGCCCCACTGTGGTCATTCCTTGCATAGGAACCAGTGTGATCCACCAAAAGGTAATCCAGGTCCTATTACTCTTCTGCTCAAAACTCTAATGGTTTCCTGTTTCAGGTGAGTAAGCACAGAGGGAAATATAGCTGTTTATAGTGTCTTTCGTCAATCTCACTCCTCTCTGTTACCTCTACTCCATTCTCCTAGTTCTTTCCACTCTTGGCCATGCATGACAGGCATGGTCTGATTTAGAGTGCTTGCACTACAGTCCTTTGTGCTTAGGAATCTGCAGGGATTATTCTATTACATGTCTTGGGTTTCTCTACAAATATCTGTGGTCTTTCCAGACTTTTATCTGAGTAAAAGTACACGATTCATTACACATCTTAGCTCCATCCTTGTGTGGACTTTGTTGCAGGGATTATGGTTTTAGGAGCAGAGCCCTGACTTTTCCTTTTAATGAATACTTTAGATGATCTTGAGGTAGATAGCTCCAGGAACATATTTTGGTATTGTCTTCATCCATCTAGGCTGTAATAACATTTACCTTAGACTGGGCACGTTGTGCATGATGAAAATGTATGGTTCTCAGTTCTGGAGGCTATGAAGTCCCAGAACAGGGCACCTGTGGATTTCACTAAAAATGATGAAGCCCTGTTTCTCAGGGAAGCACTTATTCCACTGAGCCATCTCCCCAGCTCCAGCCCTGTTTCTCATAGATGCTACCTTATTGCTATGTCTTTCCAGGGTTGAAGAGGCTGGGGAGCTCCCTCCATGAGGGTACTGATCCTATTCATGCCAATGGAGCCCTCAGGACTTAATTATCTCGTGAAGGTCCCAATTCTCAATACTATTTCAGTTGCTGTATTTTCCAACATAAGGATTTTGAGGAGATGTCACTATATAACCATATCAGGTACGTACTGCTTGGGTGGATAAGAGGAGACTTCAACTAGATATGAGAAATGTCACAATAAGAAATACTTCAGGGTGAGACTGGAGATACTGGGGTATTTGTGTGGCTTGAGTCCTCAAGTTGTTAATGTAGATTAAGAACATTATGGCATAATATAAACTACTCTTTTTAAAAGTGAAAGTATCTTCTGACATAAAGTAATTAGTATGCTAGCAAGCATAAATTGGCTGTGGGCCTATTAAGCTTTCTAAAAGAGATTTCTCTCCAATTTCTATGTGAGTTTTGAGGCAAGTCAAGCATGACATTCTTTTCAAACAGTGTAGACTTTTGGAGCCACAGTTTGTTCTGTACCAGAATTACATATGAGAGCTTTATTTCTAGAAGGAAAAGTTTCACTGTGTTTTATAGGGTTAAAATCAAGACCTACACTAATAATTTTTGAAACCAATTTTATATTTCAGTATATTGTTTGTGGTACCAGTATGGTATATTCAGGCATTTCTGTATGGGGTGTTGAAAACTCCAACTTCTGAATTCTCTGCAAAGTAAAGTCAAAGCACTGAGCATTCTGGGAGGGATGCCAGCAATGAATTGTGGTAATCCAGTCTTGTTGTTATAAAGACATGAATCAAAACTCAGCATCTTGCTGAGACAGCAATCATCTTAACCTTGTTATACTCCTGAGATGGTAATATGAGGTCTTATCAATATGGCTGATATGGCTCTCAGCAGAGCGCTGAGGGTCAAAAATGGCTGAAATCTATCATGAGGAATATGGCTTTGAGGGATGCCTAGCTGTGGAAATGTGACTACCCATTAAATTCTCTATGAACTAAAAAATATATGGTCCATTGCTTGTAGGATAAGAAAAGGAAAAGAGGTGGCATCAAGAGTGAAATAAAGCTGGTCAAATGAACTGAAAGTCTGATATCTTAATTTTCAGTCAGAGGCACCAGCTTTTGTGAATACCACTTAGGCAGCTTCTCATTAATTGGGGAATAGTTCTGTACCATGGAAGATTAAAAGCTTTCTGGGTGGCTAGATTTTGAGTGGTGAAATCTTTTCAAAGAAGTTTTGTTTTTGTAGTCAAGACTAAACTGTGTACCAGGTGTGCCCTGCTGTCCCTACCCCAGGGTGCACTGAGACGGCTACTGAGACTGGGCATGGTGGCCCATGCCTGTAATCCCAGTGTTTGGGATTGAGGCTGAAAACAGGATGATCACTAGGTGTATGATCTGTGTAGTGAGACCCTGTAGACTCTGTACTAAATACAAAAAAAAAAAAAAAAAAAAAAGAAAAAAAGAAAGACTAGGCTGTGTTCATGCAAAAAGGTAAGTTATAAGTGAATCTAGACCATTAATGGCATTTAAATTAGTGTAAAGACAAACCTGCCATGTTCTATAGCATTTATGTTTTATTTGAGCTTTACATCTGGCAGCTTTCTTAGAAAGAAGCCAAACCAAGATTGGAAGCAGAAGACAGAGCTTTTGTCAGGTGTCACCACTGACCTTCAGCTCCAATCTCAGGCCCTACAGAAAGCAAGGTGATATAGGGTGTTTAAGAGCACAGACTTTGAAGGGACAAACACATGGACATGGATCTGAGTTTTGTCATTTCTAAGTTGTGGGACCTGGAGCAAGTTACTCAACTTCTGTGTGCCTTGGATTTATTATCTATAAACTGCAAGTAGTACCAGTACTTGCCTTACAAAAGTTCTGTGAAGATGAAATTGGGTGGATTTCCAAAACGTTTCTGCAAAGCTCAGCAAGTAGTATGTATTTTCTAAATTTTAGAGATGCAATGGCAATTTTGAGACCTCCCTCACTGCATCTTTTTATTTTAATGATTTCATCCAGTTGTTGGGCAATTTTAGGAATTTGGGAAAAGTAAATACAGACAGTGTTGCCTTGTTCAGTTTGAGAGACAAATTGGCTGGCTTGTATTAGACTTACACTTCCTGTCCATGTGGCATTGCTTAGGCCAATTTTCCCATGGAATGAGAAGAAAATCCTTACAGGAAGCTCTTTTTTTGAGAAGATTGAGAACTGGGAAGAGTCTACACAAATATTCTTCACAAATTAACCAGAAGACTGACTCTGTGTTACCACAACCCAAAGGAATAAAAGTCCAGGATGTAGAGTGTGTCAGATAAAAGTCCTTTCCACAGAAAGGAGGAAACTGAGGAGAAGATGTTCCCACCTAATACAAGGTGTCAGTACCATCACTGCCACCCCATCACCATTGTTAGTAATTCATTTCCTTTATACTCAATTCCATAACTTAATACTACCTACTACCTTTATCTTTTCAAATAATACTTGGACTGTATTCATTTCCTATTGCTGCCATAGAAAGTTACTGCAAATTTAGTTATTGAAACAAAATAAATGTATTCTCTTCTGGAGGTTGGAATCCAGATGCAGCCTCACTGGAATGAAGTCAAGGCCAATTCCTTTCGGACGCTCTAAGGGGAGACGCTTTTCTCTGCCCTTTCATGCCCTTAGCAGTGTAGCAGTGTCACTTCCGACCTCTGATTTTATCATCTCTCCTACTACTGCTTTTCAGCTTCTTGTATTCAGAATTTAAGGACCTCTGCATCATGCCAGGCCCGCCTGTGTATTCCAGGAGAATCTCCCATTTTCAGACTCTCAACTTCACCCTACCAGGTCAGGTTACATATGGGCAGACGCCGAGGAGGAGGACTTGGTCTCCTTGGGGAAGCCATTATTCAGCCTACCACGATGACCTGGTGATTGTCTGAATTTACCTTATAGGTATTTTTCATGTCACAGTGTGTACAACATTTTAAAAATATATTTCTTAAATCAGGTTGCAAATTCCTCAAGGATAGACATCTAGTCTTCCATGTTACATGCTTTCGTATTTCATTATCTCCCATGTTAAAAGCAAAACAGCCTCTCATACTTGGCACTCAGTAAAACATATTGATTTAAATCCTTTTAAATAAAAAAAAAAACTTTAGAAAGGAAGCATGGATTTGGATTATTTATATTCCAGGATGCGCAAAATCTTAGCTTTGACTCGACAAGCATTGATTATGTAAAAAACAATTTATGTGGAGTGAAGCATTAGGATGTGACTTATTTTGTAGAATTCTCACTGTTGGATTGTAAAGAGGCTGTGGGACAATTAAGTGTTACAGTTTGCCAGAAATCCCTGTGATTATTTCTACCATAGTCTCCTTCCTAAAATAAAGGAGAAGAAATATTACAATTCTCATGAGTGGATGTGCAAACTTACACTGCACAATTTAACTTGCTCTCTCCATTAAGCTTTGGAGGAAGGAGGATTATTATGCAATGGAATTTATTCTGATTTAGCCGCAATGGTTGATAAGAAGTGTACTGTGACTTGAAATGAATATAGAAACAAGATAATTCTAGCTCTCAGATCTGGGTATGTTTCAAATGCATGATTGTTCATCATTTATAGATTGAATTAGAAAATTATGGAGACCAATATGTAATTTTAAGGTATTCAATTAAGGTTAATAGGTATCTAAATGAAGCATAGAATTAGCTTTAAAACATCTAGCACTGTTCACTACCCATAATTTCAAAGTTAGTGATGCTATATAGTAGCCTTGCATATAATATTTTTTTATATTACTGAGGCGCACAGATTATCTTTGTCCTTAACCCTGAAAATTCGCAACTGACCTTTTGTACTTGACCTGTGCTATTTAATGTCTTCCTTTTCCCTCCTAGAGTTTCTCTATCTAAAATGGTACAACATGAATTATAGAGCTGAAAGGGCCCTAGAGGCCATCTTGTCAATTTGGACATCTTACAACTAAAAACATAGTTCGAGAGACATTAATTGAATTGCTTAAGGTCATCTATCTATTGGAAGAACTTTATTAAAATCTTGGATCCTCTAATTCTCCATAAAGATTCACCTTCATCTCACACCATTTAAGGAAGATAATTTAATAGAAAGGCAGGAAGAAGAGGCAAAACTGAACACCAAACCCAAGAAGCATGAGCAAACACTGAAATACTGTGGCTTAAAGGGGACACAGTTCTCACTTTGTCACCGACTTTCTGGCTTTTCATTTTTGGAGCAAAAGGAAGAAAGACAAGCCTGTCCCAGTGAACAAAGACAAGGCTTTGGGGAAAGTTTTCATTCTACCAGAGAATGGCAGTGGAGAGCGCCTGAGAACCAAGTTCACCCAACCTAGAAAGAAGATTCTATCAAGAGAATGAAGAAAGAAACAGTAGGGATTGACAAAGGAAAAACAAAAAAGAACAAGCATCATAATGTTAATTGGAAAAGAAATTTATACAATTAAAGTATTAAATAAGGGAAGGAAGAACAATTGTAATTATCAGGTGAAAAATGAATTTGATATGAGGCAATGAAGTAACAAGCAACAAAGCACCTGAAGGCCACCGAAGAGCTGAATATTGAAAGTAGAATCCATCATAGGTGCAAGGATCAATTACAAAACTATTATAATGGAAAAATCTTAATAGCCATTTTAAAGAATTGCTTAAAAGAGATATTATAGGGCCATTTATAATTTATATTTGAATTTACAATTTAGAATATTTTCTTTGTACACAGAGCAAGATAAAAAGATTTGACTGCCATACCAGGCTCGCCCCTGGTGATTGAGGCTGGGTGTGGTGGGCGCCTGTAGTTCCAGCTCTTGGGAGGCTGTAAACATGTGAATCACTATGAGTCCAATCTAGTAGTGAGACCCTGAACACCTTGTAGACCTTCCTTAAAATACAAAAAGAAAAAAAAAATTTGAAAGGGTGTATTTTCTGAATTTGAAATGTAAATTTCTTTTTAATATTTAGTTTTATTTTTGTATTTTAGGGAAGGGTCTACAGGGTGTTCAGGGACGCACTACTGGATTGGACTCAGTGATCCACCTATTTACAGCCTCCCAAGAGCTGGGATTACAGGCACACACCACCATGCCCAGTCTCAATTGCTGTCTTAGCGTGCCCCAGGAGTGGGGTCGGCATGGCAGGCCCAGGGATTGAACGCCCCCCATTGCCCCGGGGCCTGCTTGCAAGTGCTTTAATCTGCTGAGCTATTTAGCCGACCCTTTGAAATGTAAATTCTTTTATCCACGGAAACTTTATAAAAATAAATGATATAATCAAATCTTGATGAAATCTGAAAAGCAAAATATTATAGATTACTTTCTTTTACTGCATTAAAATGAAAAAAGAGATAAAATAAATGGTGTTCTTCACCCTGTTCTTACTTCTATAATAGCAACTCCTTGGGAATTAAGAATGAATTCAAGATTACTGTGTGGGTTAAAGACTAAATGAAAGTGAACATTACAAACTATCTGGAATACTATAAGAAATAATAAACTTCAAAATATGACATAGTAAAACCTCAGAGAGGAAATTTATACTTTGATTTCTCAGTGAGTGGTAAAGTAAAGAGAAAAGAGTGGAACATATATGATAACATAAAGAAAACCATTCTTTTTCTTGGAAAATGAAATTTTTAAAACTGATAACATACAGAACTAGAATAAATCAGCTGTGAGTGAATGAGGGATAAAAGTCATTGCAAAGATGTCATTTAATTAGGCATTGGGAGGGCCTTCTAGAAAGATGGAGGAGCCAAAAGCAGTAATAAGTTAGGCTCTCCAGTAGTCAAAATCCAGACACTGAAAAATAACAGTGTGAGGAAGAAAAGAGGAGCGAAGTGGATCTTTGGAAGCCAGGAAGGATCTGAAGGAGAAATTGGAGTCTACAGAGCAATGGAAGAGATGGACCACGGTGTACTAAATGGTTGAAAAGCAAAAACTTTCATGTTAACAACAAGAACAAGACAGGGATGTGGACTGTCACCATCCCTGATCATTGTAGGTCTGGAGACATTAGCAGAGCAATTACATAAGAGAAGGAAATAAAAGGAATAAGGATAGGAAAGGAAAAATTTAAATTATCATTTTTACTGATGACACAATGCTCTACATAGGAGATCCCACAAACTTCGCCAAAAGACTGAGGATTACGGACCAAGTCCAGTTGGCACAGCAGGGTACAAAGTCAACACTCAAAAATCAGTAACATTTTTTTGTAGATGAATAGCAACACCACTGAAGGAGAAATCAGGAGAACAATGCTTTCACAACAGCATCGAGAAAAATGAAGTACTTAGCAATTGCTCTGCTGAAGGAGGTAAAAGACTTTTACATTGAAAGCTGCAATACTCTGAAAAAGGAGATTGAAAAGGATGTCAGAAAATGGAATGATGTTCCCTGATCTAGGACAGGCAGAGTTGATATAGTGAAAATTGGCATATTTCTCAAACTCATATAGATTTAATGCAATCCCAATCAAAATACCAAGAGTATATTTAACAGAACTAGAAAAGCAGTCCTGAAATTCATATGGAACCAGAAGAGACCCAGAAAAACAAAAACAGTTCTGGGCAACAAAGGCAAGTCAAGGGGCATCACAATCCCTGATTTGAAGCTTCTGTGAAAACACAGTATGGTGCTGGCACAAAAAAGCAAAATGAAACAAAATCTGAGCTATAATGGAATAAAATACAAGAAATACAAGAATCAGAAAGAACTCCAAGTGCGCTAATCTCCCTTATCTTTGACAAAGGGTCCCAATATTCACTGGAGGAAGGAT
This sequence comes from Ctenomys sociabilis, assembly GCA_004027165.1. Taxonomy (NCBI): domain Eukaryota; kingdom Metazoa; phylum Chordata; class Mammalia; order Rodentia; family Ctenomyidae; genus Ctenomys; species Ctenomys sociabilis. The sequence goes on along the minus strand of PVKA01014939.1, from coordinate 5,787 downwards.
AATCTCTTTAACCCATGGTGCTGGGATAACTAGCTTTCCACAACCTGAAGATTGAGCTTAATACTAATATTGCTCACCATCTACTGAGCTAAAATCAGAATAGATCAAATGTCTAAATAGAAAAATTGAAGAAAATAGAGACACATAACCCGATGGAAGATCAAATAGGTACAACTCTTGAAGACATAGATGTAGGCAAAGACTTATGAAGAAAACCCCAGCTTCAGAGGAAAAGAACCAGCAACTGGGATCATCAATATAAAGTGTTTGCACAGCAAAAGTATCCTCCAACAGAGTGAAGAGACAGCCCACAGAATGCAATGGAGCTACTTCTCAGACAAAAAAACTGATATCTAGAATTTGAAGAACTCAGAAAATCAGACCTCCAAATTTAAAAGACCAATCAAAAATTAAGCATCTGACATTGACAAACACTTCTCAGATGAGAGAGTATGAACAGCAAATAAACATATGAAAGATGTTCAACGTCACAATTCATTTAAGAAATTCAAATTAAAACAGCACTGAGATCCCATTTTACTTCAGAAAGAATAGTTTCTGTTGAGAATTTAAGCTTGGGAGGTTGTCAGGGAAAGGGAGCACTTTTCCACTGTTGGTGGGAGTATAAATTAGTACATACCACCACTATGGAAATTGGTATGGCGATTCCCCCAAAAAGGTTCCTTTTGATCCAGCTGTTCCCCTTCTAGGTATTTTCTTGAGAGACTTAAAAACATCACACCACAATGATATGCGCATTCCCAAGTTTATAGCAGCATAATTATAATAGTTATTATAATAATCTTGAAAACAGCTTATATGCCCATCAACAGATGAATGGATAAAGAAAATATGGTATTTATACACAGCGGAATACTACCCTACCACAACAAAAGATCAATTTGTTTCATTTTCAAGTAAATAGATGCAGATTAAAATCATAATTTTAGTGAAATAAAATAGGCACAAAAGTTTAAATATTGCATTGGTTCGTTGTGTGAGAAGCCCAAAGGGTACATAAAGAGCAAAATAGAAGATAGGTGTTGGGCAGTAGGGAGAAAATGTTCAATGGAAAGGCAAAACAGTGAGGGGTGACAGGGAAGGGAAAGAAGGGGAAAGGGCTTAAAAAAAGAGCATGGAAGGAAAACTATGGAAGCAAAGCTGTTGTAAATGGGGATGGAAGGAAAGGTTGAAGAGAGGGTGAAGGGAATGGGAAAAAATAATTAAGATCTTATGCATAGAAATACATATGGAGCCATATGTATTGTGTATGGAAAATACATACTAATAAAAAATAAAAATTCAAGAAAATAAAAAAGGCAGTGTGAACATTTATACCTAGCTGATGGGTTTAGTCATTCTTAAAAACTGTTTACAAATTATTGTAGGATCCAGGAATTCCACTCTTCTATACATACCCAAGATAAAATGTAAGGTTGTAAACAGATTCTAGCACACAGATTCATAGCGGTTTGCTCTCAAGGCCCCCAAAGTAGTGACAACTCCAGTGTACTTATACAGGTACACAGGGAATATTGATTTTTTTTTTTTTTTGAGACAGAATCTCACCATGCAGTTTAGCCTGACCTCCTCACTATAAAGCCCAAGCTGGTCTTGAACTTGTGGTGATCCTTTTGCTTCTGCCTCCTGAGTAGCAGGATTCCAGGTGTGCACCGCCATACTCTGGCTCTAGCAATGTTTTTTTTTTTTTTTTTTTTTTTTTTTTTTTTTTTTTTTTTTTTTTTTTTTTTTTTTTTTTTTTTTTTTTTTTTTTTTTGTTAATTTTTATTTTTAGGGAAGGTCTTACTACTAGATCAGACGTGTAGTGATCTGCCTGTTTATAGCCTTCCAAGACCTGGGCTTACAGGCGTACACCACCATGCCCAGTCTAATTGCTGTCTCAGTGCGCCCCAGGGTGGGGCCAGCACAGCAGGCTCAGGGATCAAACCCTAGGCTCCTGCACCTGTTCGCAGGTGTGTGAATCCACTGAGCTATTTGGCTGGCCCAGGAATATTCTTTAGTCTCAAAAGAGAATGAAATTTGGACATATCCTATGACATGGAGGAAACAGGAAAATATGTTGTTAAGAGAAATAAGTCAGACTCCCAAAATAAATATATGATTTCACTTCTGTGACATAATTGTAAGAGGCCAATTCACAGACACAGCAAAATGGAAGCTACAGTCAGAAAGAATGGGCAGGCCTGGAGCGATAGCTCAGTGGTCTGAGCACCTGCCCATTCTTCCTGACTGTAGCTTCCATTTTACTGTGGTTCAAACCCCAGTACTGCATGCCAGGTATGCGTGTGGGCCCCTGAACCCTGGACGCACCTTGCTGGCCACTGAAACTGGATGTAGTGGCACAGACCTGTAATCCCAGTGCTGGGGAGGCTAAGACAGGAGGAGCCCTATGAGTCTGAGCTGGGTAGCAAGACACTGTAGCAAATAAATAAAAGATTAAAATTTTATTTTTTAAAAAAAGAATAGGGAGATAAGGGGTTACTTTTTAATGGGTGCAGAATTTCTCTCTGGGATATTGAAAAATTCCTGGGAATAACTAGTGGTGAAGTTATACACTATGAATACACTCAGTGTCACTGAATTTTCACTTAAAATAGTTCAAGTGGTACATTTTATTAATATTTTGCAGAAATAAAAAGGAATTACGACAAGATTTTTAAAATAAATTTTAATCTCAAAGTAACAGATATTTCTTGTGTTATTTAATAAGTATATATAATTGTAAAGCATGCAAAGCTTCCTAAATCCTTTAAAATTTTATTAAAATTTTTTTTTTGTTTTAAAGAGAAAAATACCCTGAAAGTTTCAAAACAAGATAATAGTAACAATAGTTAATACATTAACATATTTTTATCATCTTTACATTAGTTACTCAGAATATAAGATATAGCCATTTAATTGTCCAAACAAGATTAGTACAAACCGTTCTTTTCAATGAGCTAAGCCAAATTAGTAATGTAGCTATCTTAACTGTCTTGTATATACATGGAGAGGTTTATTTCAAATATGTTTTAAAGCCAGCATGATCTTGATATGCAATATACACAAAAAAGATGTTTAAAAATTGAGACCCATAGATTAATTTCATACACAAATACTATTTTACTAACACCAAATAAAGTGATTTCAATTAAAAGGTGCAATTCTAACAAGATCTATTAGAACTAACTACATATGCAGACGTGCAAAAGTGATGTAATATCAGAGAATCTCGGACTGGCCTAATAGCTCAGCGGACTAAAGTGCCTGCTTGGGCAGAGCACAGCGGCTGGGGTTCGATTCCCCTGATGTGTCCTGCCATGCCAGCCCTGGCCTCGCCCCTGGGCACAATGAGATGGCGATTGAGACTGGGCGTTGTAGCGCGCCTGTAATTCCAGCACTTGGGAGGCTGAAAACGAATCCTACCTGGGTAGTGAGATCCTGTACTAAATACAGAAAACAAGCAAGCAACAAGCAAACAAACAAACAAACAAAACCAAAATCTCTGGACTAGGGAGATAGCTGAGTAGAATAAGCGCTTGCTTGGCAAATGCAGGGTCCTGAGTTCAATCCCTCGTATCAGAAAAAAAAAAAAAAAAAAGGAAAGAAAAAAAGAAGCAAAGAAAGAAAATCTCATTGTAATGTCCTTAATTTTAATAAATTCAAAGAGAATAAAAGTTTGATAATATGAACAGAAAGTAAAAGAATACAGAGCAAAATGGAAGGAATACATTAATTAAAATATGATAAAAGGCTATTACTTTCCAACCCTGAAACTGTTGAATAAATATTAGGAACTAGGTATAAATGCTCATTGTTACCATTAGTACTCAGCATTTTGGAAGTTCTAACAAATGCAGTAACATGGGATCAGTTCGTAAAATAAAAGAAGATATTAAATCATCTTTCTCTTAATGAATATGATTATAGACTTAAAAATACCAAGAGATCTAGTACAAGAATGGACCAACATACTTTTATATATAAATAGAAGAAAAGCAAGCAAATTGTTTTTCTGCAGCAATCAAAATTTAAAAATTAGAGTGAAGGAAATACATTAAAATACCACATAGGCATAATACCTCAGAAATACATTTACTACTGGATGTGGTAGACAGGTTTGCATTCTTAGCCCTCTATGAGATTAAGGCAGGGCGCATGCCTGTAATCCCAGCACTAGGGAGGCTGAGGCAGGAGGATTGTTGTGAGTTCGAGACCAGCCTGAGCTACAAAATGAGCTTAAGGCCAGCCTGAACTGCACAGTGAGACCCTGTCTCAAAAAAGACAAAAAAAAAAAAAAAAAAAAAAAAAAAAATTTCAAGTTTGAACCAGCCTGGGCAACTTTGAAACTTTATGAAGACCTTGTAGATAGATGGACAGCCAGCCAGCCAATCTGCTAGAGATGTAGCTCAGTGTGAAGGCCTTCAATCCTAGGTAACATAGACACAGACACACACAGACACAGACACACACACACACACACTTTCACCAAGAATGGCATGGAATTGTTACCAAGAAAATTTAAACTTTCCTTGAATTATATGAAAACAATATTGAAAAAATTCAAGAAGGCAATCTTTGACTGGGAAGATAAAAGTATCAGTTCTAAAAATAAAATAATGTAATGTTATATCGATTAGATCTGAAACTATTTTATTTAGGGAAGAGTTTTTATGGAAAATCTTTGAGATACAGATGCCTAAGGAAATTGAGCATGGTGTGTATGTCTGCAATCCCAGCACTGGGGGAGCTGAGGTCAGAGGATCTCTGTGACTTCAAGACTAGCTGGGTTACATAGTGAGTTCAAGGCCAGTCTGAGCTACAAACAAAAACAAAAACAAAAACAAAAAAGACAAAAAAATACACAAAGTAAATGAAGAGCTGGCACAGAAAACCTGTTGTGCTGTTTTAAAAGTAGAATAGTTACTGTGATAAAAATCAGTTTGGTATTATTTTAGAGTTAGAAAATACAATTATAAAACAAAGTAAGAATTTGATAATTCCAGTATATGTGCTAACTTTTTGACTGAATAGGTCAGCTTAGAGAAATTAATATATACAAAATTAGCATTTAAATTCATGGGGAAAAGAATTATGATAGTGTAATATATATATATATATATATATATATATATATACACACACACACACACACACACACATACATATGTATATACCTTTTATAGTTAATTCCACATTCCTAATACATGTATATATGTGTTTACATGCATGTTCATTTATACATATGTAAATATATGAGCTTGAACTAAAATATACAAATACAAATATAGAGTTGTTAATATGAATAATTAGCTCAATGGGAAAAAGGATAGTAAACTGGAAAGAATGAAGAAAATATTAGGAAAAAAGATGATATTGGAGGGGAGCTGAGTAGGAAATAAATAATTAGCTTTTTTAAATTAATTTTTTCATGGGCAGAATATACTTATTGAGGGAAAGGAAGCTCCTATCTGAGAGAGAGACAGGAGGGGGGCCTGAGTGGATAGCCCCCAATAATTAGCTTTTAATTTAAATATTTTTGCAACAAACTTGGTAATTATATAAATTGAAATCTATCTATAAATCATAGAAGACTCAGGACATAGGAGAACCTGTACTGCAATATTATGAGACTCAGGTGAGCTCCAAATTTTCTGAGCAAGGAGATTGTGGAGCCACAGAGGAAAGAGATTGAAGTTCTATAGTGTGCCTGGGGAGAGTCACATGAAGAGAAAACTTTCTCTCAGGCTCTCACAGAGAGCAATCTGGTCAAGCATTGGCCGTGAC
>PVKA01014938.1:0-51244 GCA_004027165.1 Ctenomys sociabilis | reverse complement strand
TCTGCTCCATGCTCTCCTTGCCTTCATTGTTTGTGTAGAGAAGTCGGCTGTAATTCTGATGGGTTTTCCTTTGAATGTGAGCTCCTTCTTCTCTCTAGCAGCTTTCAGTATATTATTTTTGTGTTGGATTTCTGCGATCTTAACTATTATATGTCTCGGTGTGTTTCTACTTGGGTTGAGGTTATTTGGTGTTCTGTATTCTTTGGTGACCTGAGTGTTGGATTGTTTCCTCATATTTGGGAGGTTTTCTGCAATTATTTCTCCCCAAATTCTGTTTATGTCATTTGTATTGACTCCTTCATTCTCGTTGATACCAATTATTCTTACATTGTTCATTCTGGCGTCATCCTGCAGGTGATGGATTATTTTTTCCTGCATTCTTGTTGTTTTTAAGAGATCCTTTCTTACCTTTTCACTAGCTGCTCCCGCATCTTCAAGATCTGAAACTCTGTCTTCACTTTTACTCAGACGGTTTTGTAGACTCGTGGTTGCTATTTTTAGTTCTTCTATATCTCTTTGACTGTGTTTCATGTGTTCTATTTCTTTTCTGTATTGTTCATTCAAGGAATCCATCATATTTCTGATCTCCTCAATTTTTTTTATCCATGTCTTCTTTAGAAGTAGTTATTAATTCTTTTTCTGCTGTGTTTCTTCCAAGTTGGATTTCCTCTGTATATTTCTGGACTTGTTTTGGTATTTGAGATCCTATGACTTCAAAAAGTTCTTTTTTGATTTCAGAACTTATTTCTGCTTTGAGTTCCTCATGATCTTTCTGCTGTTGTTTCTTTGCTTCAGATGCTGTTAATTCATATATATTAGTTGGAATAGTGCTCTCTGTACTTGTTCTGGGTGAGCATCGTTTTTCCACCCAATTTTTCTGGAATTCATTCTTTATTTCAGATGCTATTTATTCAAATATTTCTTTTTTATTTGGGGAATTACTTCTCATTTTATTTCCTCTGTAGCTTTCTGCTGTTTTTCCTTTGCTGCTGTATCTGTTAGTTCATTCGTTGCAGCTGATCTAGTGTGCTCTGCCCTTCCTGATGGACTCGAGGTCTCGGATTGCATTTTTCCCCTTCTCTTTGTCATTTTGTATAGCACTGACCTTTGACCTTTGGTGTAGAGCTTTGGTGCAGCTATAACCTTCGCTTGTTATGAGATTTGGGTGCCAGTCTATTAAGTTTGAGATTTTCCAGGTATGCCTATCCTGGGTCTAGCTGTTGTGTTCAGTTCCTTTTTTGCTGCAGCTCCTTTGGTTCCCCTCTGTTGGTTCCCGGGGTCAGCCCTCCTGTGTCAGTGACGTCGTTCCCCAGGTGGGCGGGTCTGGGCTTTGGTGGGTCTTCTGGGCTCACAAAAGGATAATGCATAATCTTATTCACTGAGTAGGCTGTACTGAGCCGGCCAGCTTGTGCTGGGTCTGTGTCTACAGGCTGTAGCCCGAGAAGGCTGGGAAAAGTCCCTCTGGTGCAGTGGGCCTGGAGCCATCACTCACAGGCCAGGCTGTGCTGGGTTTCCGTCCGTAGCGTGGGACCGTGGATTACTGAGAAATGTCCCTCCAGTGTGGCAGGCTTGGTGTTCTCACTCCAGTCCAACCTACACTGGGTCTGGGGCTTTGGGCTGGGACCGGTAATCACCTGGAAATGTTTCTCTGGCATTGTGTGCCTGGAGCTGTCACCGGGCCATGAGGGGTGGCGGGCAGGTAATCCCTTGGAAATGTATCTCAGGCACGACAGGCCTGGAGTTCTACACTCTCTGACCTTTGATGCCCAGAGAATGAGGGAAATTCCCACTCAAACTGTGGGCTTTAGGTCAGGGGATCCAGGGAGGTGTTGGTGAGTGGGTCCTGAGGTTTCAGGCCAGTCACTGGCTTGGAGGGGTTGGGGACAGGGATCTGTGTAGTGCACGTGGGAAGAAGCCAAAGGCTCTCCCTCAGACTCACCACACTCTCACTGATCTGGGAAGCCTGGAGAGTCCTGTAAATTCACTCTCGGTGGGAGAGCTTGGCGCGGGATCCAAGAGGCCGCTGGAGTCAGCCACTGTCTCAGGCCGGTCTCTGACTGTGCAGGCGTGGGCAGGATGGAGGAAAATGGCCCAGTCAGCCGCGCTGTGTCTGGCCGGTCTCAGGGGCTGGGAGGGCGTGGGCAGGATGGAGCAGGATGGCGGAATCCCTGGGTCTGAATTTGAACTATAGTAGCAGAGTTCAAAATACTTAATCAGTGGTGCTTTATAGAAAACAAATAGCTGATTATACCTCTTTCCCAATTGTAGAACAAGCACAAGAAGCAAAGTTGGTTGATTCTGGGAAAGATACAGTCATGTATAGCATAGCACTTGCAACTTGTCCAAGATTTGCTTATTTATTATAACTTTATATTTGTACTAGGGATCAAGCAATATTCCCAAGAATGATAATTTATTTTCACTATCATGGTCCATCTACCTTTTTGAGCAGGCATACTGTTATGATGAAAGGAAACATGGTTACCATTTTTAAGACTTTGGCAGTGTCACTAACATTGTTTTATTCTGCTCCTTATGAATTAGTGTCTCTGATTTACTACAATCTCCACTGGGAATTGTTGAATTCTGTTCCCTACCACAAACTTTATTTCATTAAACAGACACAGGACTCTCCAGATGGCACCCAAGCACCCAGAGCACGTCTGCAGCCAGTCCTTGCCCTGAAGAGGATCAGCAGCAGTGACCCCAGCAAGACAAGCCCTAGCTCCTCAGAGATGCCTGAGGACCATCTAAGGGTGCATACACACAACCCTCTCACAGTGCCCACATGGACAGCTGTCCATTACAGTCACCAACCATGGCCAAGGCTGTCACTCAGAGGCCAGCCCCCTCTCCCTGGTTGAGCATTAAGTTAATGTGTGTTATGTCTCATTAGTGGCCTTCTCTTTGTACCAGGGCTGGGCAATTTGATGGGTAATTGATTGGATATTCTGTTTATTTATGGAAAAGAAATCATTCTTTATTAAGAATTGGGCAGCACATTGCTATTGCCATGGCACTAAGATCCTCTGTCAATCAAGTAATTATAAATCAAGAGTAAAATAATATACCATAAGCTATAAAGACTGAATACCTCTATGTTAAGAGATCTGCTCAGATGAACCATGGTGTCTCCTATGGCTAGGCCTGGAAACCCAGCAGAGCCCCTGCAGAAGAGACACCAGCCCTCCAAAATCCAAGGCCAGTTCTTCTCCAGAGCAGGCTTAGCTGTCTTCCATGGGCCTCACTTTCAAAAATGTCACCATGTGTGAAAAACTTTCAACTTACTGATGTGTCCATCCTCACACAAACTGAAGAAGGGCAGACATATGTCTGTAGGTTCCATCGATCAGGAAGAAAGAAGGTAAGGCCTGTGCTGGATAAAGACACACTGGATGCAGCACCAGGCAAGGCACAGCCTAAAAGACCCAGAGGGACTGAGCAGGGCCCATGCAGAACTTTCTGCCCAGCCCTCCCTGTACAGAGTACCCCATGAGAGTACTTGATAGCTTTGTGTGGGGTTTCCCATCCAGCCTCCTGTTGGCAGCAGTGCTGCAGTAGGAGGGATGAGGTGGGAAGTCTAGATGTGACACAGTGGTCCCAGCCACATGTTAACCAGTGAGGCAGACCACAAATGGGCTTCTCCTCTCCTTAGATGTAAGATGCCTCTCTGGTCTATGTGCCAGGAGCTCAGAGACTCAAAGGGCTACTAGTCTTGGCCATTATGCCTGCAAAACCCACCCTCTTACCCAAAGCAGCAAGAGAGGCACAGCGCAGGTTCAGCCCAGAGAGTCCTGAGTCATGAGGTAGGTGTTTGCCCTGGTAAACTAGGGAAATACCTAGGAACCACATGGGGCTTGGCATCACCGTTCTGCAGGTCTGGAGGGAGGAAGGGGATAGGCCAGGACCCCTCAGTCCAAATCTGAAAACAATTTCCATTCCATTTCTACCTCAGATTCTTTTCTAGACCTTAGGGAGATTATTTCCTCTCCCCAGGTCTCTGGATTCTCTCCTCAAAAATGGGAGGAATCATTTTTCTGAATTCAAGGGGTTGGTTCTACAGAGGCTCCATGACATAAAAGGCTTACTAAGTACTTTGTGAATTATAGGACATGGTCCCCAACACATCTGCTTCTTCTGGGCCAGCAAGGGTCCTTCTACCCTGGCTGCCTGTATTCAGAGTATGCATGGGGAATATCATAAGTCTGAGACAGAATTAAGACAGATCAAAGGACAATGGAAAGGTGCACACCTAGGTGCTAACTCAGGACTTGTTGCACATTAAAGCACGTCAAGTATTCAACCATATTCCATATCCTCTCCCCCAACATCTTATCAACCTCAAAATAAGGGTACATTATTAAAGCCAGAATGCCTTCATCATAGCATTTCCAAGAATAAATGAGATAAGAAAGTGAAACTGCTGGGAATCTTCACTGCCCAACTTTAATCTGTTACTTATTAAAAGTATGATTTGTATTTTTGTAATGAGACTTTCAGAGACTTAATGGTAGTTTTTCTAAAACAATGACTTTTCATTTGTGCCTACAGATCACCAATTGTTAATTAAAACAGGATTAAAGTTTAGCAATTCTACCTTTATTTTGTATTTGAATCCTTTATTATGTAAAAACCAGCACAGATTGCTGTTCAGCCCTCCATAGAGTGGGTTGAGCCATGTAAGGAGTACCTGTCAAAAACTGGTATTAAAATGATTACGAGTCCTAAATTTACCTTTCTCATCCTCCTCTAAGTCTGTGGACCACAAGATAAGAGATTTCCAGATATATTTAACTACTAGCTTTCTCCCTAAAATGGGTGTGAAAGTCTTTAGCTATTGCCCTAAACTTAGTCACTTTGAATTTCAGTAAATACTCTATAAAACATAAATTTCCCACCAAGAAGGGACAGGCATCTCATAGAATACAAATTTCCCCTAAAGCCATAACGTTGAGTCCAGACTTGTAAACTAGCACTGTGACAATCAACAAGAACCTTGCCCAAGTCAGCCCCCTCTCAGAGGCAGTGACGATTTTCCTTTATTAATGGGCCAGTCTGATTATCTTTGTTAGAAGCATGATCCTTTCAGCACCTTATTGCCTAGTGAAGAATTCAATCTGAAATCCCTTCCCTATGTTCTCTTTATCTTCTTTGTTAAGAACCTTTACCTTATTTTCATCAGATCTATGCCCCTTAACCTTTTCTTCTTCTCAAACGGAAGTCCTTGTCCATTTTGTCTATCTAGACTTTTTTTTTTAATGAATTTGATACAGGGTCTCACTACACAACTCGGACTCATGGTGATCTTCTATTTTCAGCCTTCTCAGCACTGGGATTACAGGTCCATGCCACCAGTCCTGGACTCAGTGGCCAGCTTAGTGCACCTAGAGGCAGGGCTGGTACAGCATGTGGTGACAGGGATCAAACCCCTGTCCCTGTGCTTACATAAGCAGGTATTTTAGTTCTCTAGGCTATCTCTCCAGCCCCTAACTAGACTTTCACCTGCTCTTGTCTTATTTTTATTTATTTTATTACTGAAACAAGGTTCTGTGCTACTAACCAAACTTATTTTTTAAAATGCCTGCAAATATTCCTGAATAATATTTGACTTACTTGAGAGTGACATTATTTATAAAGGATTCTACAGCCAGCATCTCTATAATCTTTATGGTTCCCTGTACATTGTTAACTGGTAGGACTATTACTTTAGCTGGAACTCTTAGATCTCCTCCATTTACCTCACTTAAACCATCAAAGTTAAAGGTTGTAATAATTATAATGCGTGGGCCAAGAAGATGGCTCAGTGGAATAAGTGCTTCCCTGGCAAGTGCAAGGGCCTGAGTTCAACCCCCTGTTCTGCCAAAAAAAAGAAAAAAAATAATTATAATGCTACAGAATATGTATGTTTATTAATTTGATTGTGGTAATTATTTTGCAATATGCATTTATTTCATTTATAAAAGATATACATTTTTCTGCTATTACTTTATACTGTTATAAAATATCTATTTAGCTTTTTTGTTTTTTGTAGTTAGGGTAGGGTCTATAGGGTCCATAGGGTCTCACTACATAGATCTGACTCCTAGTGATTCTCCTGTTTTCATTCTACCAATCACTGTAAGACAGGCACACACCACCACACTCAGTTTCAATCATTGTCTTAGTGTGCCCCTGGGAGGAGATTGACCTGGCAAGTAGGGGATCTAAACCTTGATGCTGTGCTCTGTCTAAGCAGGTGCTTTAATCCACTGAGCTATCAGGCTGGTCCTTTTTAACTTTTTAAGAAGCTACCAAACTTATCTTCAAGCTTGCTGTACCAGTTTACATTCTTACCAATGTCTTATAGACATTTTTATTATTGTTCATAAGCATTTTCATTGATTTTTCAATGTGTTTTGATTTAATTTTTAAAACAATGACTTGTGATATTTCATCATTATTTTAATTTTCAGTTTCATAATAACATTTGATGGAGAATGTATTTTAATATTCTTATATGCTACTTGTTTGTCTTCTTTAACAAGATGATTGTTCCCAATGTTAGGGAACCAAACATTTTTGTTATGATTAAGTACTATATTTAACCCCATTCTTGTTTTTGTTCATGTCCTTTATTTTTCATATTTCTGTTCTGTTGTGTTTTCTATTAATGGTAATAATGAGCACATATCCAAAATTATATTTTTGAGCATATTAGAGAATTTTGTAAATTTTTTTGTTGGAAACTAAAATGTAAAAGCAATTGGAGGAAGGATATGTTAGTTGGCATTTATGTTCTTCTCACCTGCATTACTGTTAATCATGACAGCCTGCTTGCAGAAATCCCCCTTGCATCTGTAAATGTGATCAGCATTTTTGAAGCTGAAAGAGTAGATTAAAGTCATTTAGGAACAATTCCTTCATAGACTATTCCATTAGAAGAGACGAATAGTTTTGGAAATTTTTCTTCAGAAAACATACCATACCATCATAGTATGGTTTATTTATAATTAAAATTTGTAACAATATATGTATCCTAACTAAAAGAAGCACTTGGGCCTGGCTGAATAGCTCAGTGGATTGAAGTGCCTGCAAGCAGGCTCAGGGCCTGGGGCTTCGATCTCCCAGACCTGCCATGCCAAACTCCCCGGGGCATGCTGAGACGGCAACTGAGACCGGAAATGGCAGTGTATGCCTGTAATCCCAGCTCTTGGGAGGTTGTAAACAGGTGGATCACTGTGAGTCTGATGGAGTAGTGAGACCCTGAACACCTTGTAGACCCTTCCCTAAAATGCAAAAATAAATAAATAAATAAAGCATATGTAAAAATATCTGAAAGACACAAAATACATTTATTCAACCCAGATGTGTGGAGAGTTTGTGAACCAATGTAAGGATCTTATAACTGGTTAAGCCTTTTAAACTGCAGTGCCCTGACTGTGTTCTGATGTGCTAAATCTTACCTGTTGTATTTTCAGAATGCTTGACTCTATGAACAGTTTTTTCATCATTGCTAAATTCCCTTGAGGGACAGATGCAAATTTCATTTTTTCGTAGTTTATATTCTCTTTACATCTAGATGATGACTGTGTTTTGTTTCACACATAACCTACTGAATGGGAAAGTTGATAAGGTTATGTAATTGTAATTTTATCTTAAAATATATTTCTTCAATATAAAGTAATCTGCTGACTTATTTTTCATTTGAGTTTTCATCTATCACTTTTTTTCTTGGATGGAATTTAGAATTTTAAAAATGAAATTAGCAAAATGTTCTCTAACAAATAATTATGTTAACCTATGAGAAGGAGCGTATGCTGCTGTGTACCACTAAGCATCAATTACTCAAGCTTAAGAAAAATAAATTAGAGAGAAGCTTGTAAAATATACTGATTTGTAAACATGACAACTGCTTTGATGGTTTTGGACTTTTCAAACAATCTAAACATTTCGGGGCCAGGGACATAGTTCAGTAGAATATGCGTTTGCCTGCCAAGTGCAGGTTCCTGGGTTCAATCCCCAGTATCACAAATAATAAAATAAAATAAAATTAAATTAAATTAAATTAAATTAAATAAACATCTATCAGCAAATAGAAATTAATAAATAGAAAAGTTTATTTTTGTGGGTTTCAGTTCTGAAGGATATAAGACATTAAATATATTATCTAATCACATAATGATTCATGGTTTTAAAAACTCAAACACTTAACTTTTGTGGACTGCACATTTGTGTTGATGGTAGGCTCAAATCATATCTGACTCTCCTAGTACCCAACCTAGTTGCCAGGAGAGGTACCATTTTCAGCAGAGAACAGGGGTTAGCACCAGAGCTGTCATCACAGGATGCTGTAAAGGAGACAAAACAGGACAAAGAATCTTGCAGATACCTGAACATCTGCGGACTCCTAGAGACACCGAAAGACTTATATGGTTGCTTCAAGGATTTTGCCCACTGAAATAAAAGACTTCCAGAGTTCTTGGACCACAGATATTTATTAAAATCTTCCCACATAATGGCCCTTGCCTTCTTCCAATGCTTACAAAATGGGCCCACTTCTCTTTGTTCCCTACAGATAACTTTTTTTCCTTCTGTCTGCCTACACCCAGACACAATCAATTCCATGTTATATTGCCTTTAACCCAAGCATGGTGGCCTCAGTGTCTTGTGCTCCTTACACTCACTCCAAAAGTTCATATCTTGAATCCCTTACTGTCATTGGGATGATATCAGAAATTAGGACTTGTAGGAAGTGATTACGGTTAGATGAGATCATAAGCTAGGGCCCGTAGCATAGGATTAGTGTTATTACATGACATGAAAGAACCCAGGGGTGATCCTCTTAGCCATGCAGCGTGATAGTGGGAATGTAGCTGTGCACAAGCTAGGAAGGAGGCTCTCATCAGGAAGTAGAGTTTGCTTCCAGCCTCAAGAGCTATAAAATGTAAGTGTTCATTGATAAGTCACCAAGTCGATGGCATTTTTATCACTGCAGGCTTCCTTACATAAATGAGGACTGAGATGCGGGATGCTGCTATAACAAATATCTAAAAATGTGGAAGTGGCTTTGGGCTTGGATAATGAGTAGAACCAGAAAAAACATTTTGAAATACACACTAAGAAATGTCATGAAGGAAATCTAAACAAGTGAGTCTGGTAAGAACTTAGAAAGTTTTTATGGACTTAGAGCACAGAAATACATAAAAATAGAAAACATGAATATTAATGTATGGGATATTGCTAGAAATATGAA
Source organism: Ctenomys sociabilis (assembly GCA_004027165.1). Taxonomy (NCBI): domain Eukaryota; kingdom Metazoa; phylum Chordata; class Mammalia; order Rodentia; family Ctenomyidae; genus Ctenomys; species Ctenomys sociabilis. The sequence goes on along the minus strand of PVKA01014938.1, from coordinate 42,012 downwards.
AGTTAAAGACAATTCTCATAACCTTTCAGACAAAATTAAGGAACATATTATTTAATAATAAATAGGAGGGCATACAAGCTATATAGAGGCAAAGTAGCAGGCTGAAATATGTTCATATTTTAGTGTTTGTGGAGAGAAGAATTTGCAAGCAATTAACTATTTAGTTGAGAATATTTTTAAGCAAAATGTTGAAGAAGCAGCCTGGTTACCCCTGACTGCTTTGAGCAAAATGTGACAGGAGAGAAATGAGTAGAAAAATGAATTGCTAAGCAAAAGGAAATAAAAATATAAAATTTTCTCAGATCTTAGCACAATAATTGAAAAAGGATGTTCTGAAGAGAAGTCTAAGTTAGTGCTTAAGGAAATATATGTTAACACTAATGTGAGTTTGAGCCATGCGATTAGTCTGCTAGCTAGCATGAACATTCTTAAATTTGAACTGAAGAGAAGGAGTTGAGTTAGAACAAAGAAAGAATGCAAGGATTCTTAGAGGTATGGTTAGGATTAAGGCTGTCTCCCCAAAACTTCATGCACTTTAGAAACGTGAGTTGTTGCTGTCCTATACTCAACAAATGTATCCACTAATGAATCAGTAGCTGAATGTGCTATTAGGAGATATACTGTGGTGGGGCTAGGTGGGTTAATGGGGTCGTGACCTTGAAGGGTACAGCTTTATCTTTGGCTCCTCCCTTTACTGTTTGCTTTCTGATTACTGTATGTGAGCAATTTTTCCTCCATTCTTCTCTGCCAACTTTGTCTTGGACACAGGTGGCTGTGGACTGTACCTGTAAGAAAAAAAAAAAAAAAAGTCCTGCTCTCGCTTAATTCATTTCTCTCCTATCACATTTTGCTCAAAGCAGTCAGGGGTAACCAGGCTGCTTCTTCAATGTATTTAGGTATTGTTCTTCAGCAATAAAGGAAAATACTTAAGTTAAATTTTGGAATGATAGAAGAGGAGTTACAGCTGTGATTACCAACCATGTGGTTGGAGACTTTAAAACTTGCTCACATGAGGAGTGTGAAAGATTTGGAGGTGTCCAGCTAGAGAAACTCTAGAAGGCTGTAAAATGAATTTGATGGGTGGTTCTGATCAGACCACAGAAAGCCAGAACTGTGATAGAAATTAAGACAGAAAAGACAAAGATCAGGTGGTTTCCATGGAGAACAAGGGTGCCACTGGTAATTGGACTTGAAACTATGTGAGGTCTTTACTATCAGAGTTAAAGAGGCTTTCATTCTGATATTAGAGAGTCTAACTGACTCAGGAGTCTAAGCATTGTGCTCTTGGGGAGCAGTAAGTGAAGTTGTGAGAGTGAAGGCCAACGTGCAGAGGAGAACCCTGGAAGTTGGAGGTGCTAGGAGCATAAAACAGCTCAGGAAAACTTCAAGCACTGAGCAAAGCCAGCCTGAGAGAGAGGACACGAAGGCTGCCACAGGCAATGCCACAGAGGGGGTCCTATCTACAGCCTTTGGAGTCCACATCTTGTCACCATGTACTCTGCATTTAGAATATGTTGATTAGGATTTTGTTTCTGTTGTACTGGGTTTTGCTCTTGCTTTGTTCAATTCCTTTCTATTCCCATATAACTCCCTTCTGGAATGAAAATGCTTACCCTGTGCCATTGTATGTCAGCAATATTTAATTTTATTTTTTAATAGGGGCTTACAGCTAAAATTATGGATTGATGTTCAGAGGGGCCTTCAGATTTTCAGTAATACTGGAAATGTTAAATCGTTGGTGATTTTTTAGAGATGAACTACGTGCAATTTGTAAAGCATTGAGCAGGAGTGTTTTAGGGGCCAAGGTCAGAATGTTGTGGTGTAAATAGAAAACGTCTTTATCTCTACACAGTCTCAAGTACTCATATGTAGGATTTCGAAAGGTGACTGCATCATGGGGGCCCTCATCAATAGCTTCACCAGTAATGAGTTTAATTGTTGAATGTTATTGTTAGAAGGTAGGGCCTGGTCCAATGAGGCAGGTAGTAGGCATTCACATTCCTCCCCAGATCCTCCCTTGGTGTTTCACTTCCTTACTGCTCTGATGTGAGCATCTTTTCCTTATATCATGCATTTATGCCTCAGAGCCAGCCAGCCATGGACTATAATTATAAGCCAACATACAACTTTCTAGTAAGCTACAATACAGGTCTGTATCTCAGTGATGAAGAAAGTGACTAAAGACTCAGAAAATGAAATTCTACAACACAGCAGGATATTGGTATTCAGCTGCATTTCTCTGTTCTTTAGAAAAGGAAGATATCTTCAGTGATTTATACATCATAAGGCCATTACTTTGCTAACCACAGGGTAGGTAGCCTTCAACAAAAGCTATGAGGTGCACCACCCAAAGTCATAGAGTTGGCTCTCAACTGAGATAATCGTGGGCATGTAATACTTACTCCCAGGGTCCAGATGTACGTATCACACCACTGAAACTTGAGTATAACATTATGTATTGGCCAATTTTCTTGTTTCTGGGAAAAACTACCTAACAACTGCTAATTAAAGGGGAAGGAGCCTACAATTTCAAAGATTTTGGTCCATGATTAGCTTGCTCCAAAACGGAAATATGTTTCAGAAGGGCTTGGTGGAACAGAGAGGTTAATGGTGGCAGAACAGGAAAAATCACCAGACAATAAGGGGTGAGATCATAGTACCTCAAGGTTACACATCCATGGCCCACACAAGCACACCTAGAAGTGTGCTTACTAATCTACTAGGCAGCTTTCAAGCCAATCAAGTTGACCTTTAGCTTAGCATGACAGATTGTTACTGTAGAGTTCCTAGAGTTCAGAGCATCAAGCCAAATAAGATTGATCACTATTCTTAATATCTTACAGGATTTTTCTTACTAATTTTATAATTACTTGAGACCTATTTTTTCCTTCTCTTTCTTCTTTCTTTTGAAATGAGGATGTCTGGGGCTGGGGAGGTAGCTTGGTGGTCTAAGTGCCCACCTGAAATGAAAATGTCATTGTCCTATGCCTCTTGCCATCTTATTTGGCAAACAAATCACTTGTTTAAAACTGGAATAAAGTTTGCCTTAAGTCTTAATGGTATATGATTTGGATGATATCTAGATAAGACTTTGGACTTAGACTATAAGGTAGCTTGAATGAGTCAAGACTGGGAGTTATTGGGATGGAATGGATGTACTTTGGAGTGTGGACAGTGATCTGGTGGCTAGCAGTGGAATGTTGTGAACTGTATGTTTGTGTCCCCCCCAAAACATTTTGTGTTAAAACCTGATTCCAAGTATGTGGTACCAAGAGATAGGGTCTTTGTGTTTAGATGAGGCCAAGAGGATAGTCTCCACTATGGTGTTTGTGCCCTCATATCAAAGAAGGGGGACTAGAATGTGATGTTCCAACCACAGTGGTTATGTGTTTATCTGCAAAGCAGAAAGGCAGCCCTTACCAGTCTCCAGGTCTTCCCACAAATTGACCTTGGATTTCCCAGGCTCCAGAAGTGCAAGGATTAAGTGTTTGCTTTTAAGCCATAAGGTTCGTGGTGTTTTCTTTATAAAAGCCTGAACTAAAATAATAATAATGAAATGAAGGTTTGTGAAATGAAATGAGAATGTCATTATCAACAAACGCTATGAGGTGCACCACCCAAAGCCATGGAGTTAGGTGTCCCCGCCACTGGGAAGCACTGAGATAGCAATAGATAAGCTTTTCTGCTTAGCAGATAAACACATAACCACTGTGGTTGGAACATCACATTCTAGTCTCCCTTCTTTGATATGAGGGCACAAACACCATAGTGAGACTATCCTCTTGCCCTCATCCAAACACAAAGACCCTATCTCTTGGTACCACATACTTGGAATCAGGTTTTAACACAAAATGTTTTTGGGGAACACAAGCATGCAGTTCACAACATTCTACTGCTAGCCACCAAATACTGTCCACACTCCAAAGTACATCCATTCCATCCCAATAACTCCCAATCTTAACTCATTCCAGCTACCTTACAGTCTAAGTCTAAAGTCTTATCTAGATTTCATCTAAATCATATACTGTTAAGACTTATTATTATTATTATTATTATTTGTATTTTAAGGAAGGGTCTACAAGGTGTTCAGTGTTCCACTACTAGATCAGATTCATAGTAATCCACCTATTTACAGCCTCCCGAGATATGGGATTACAGGTGCGTGCTACCACACATAGTCTCAATTGCTATCTCAGTGCATCCTGGAGGTGGGGCCAGCACAGGGATCCAATCCCAGGCCTCTGGGCCTGCTTGCTAGTCCTTAATCTGCTGAGCTATTTGGGTGGCCCTTCCCTTGGTATAATATTAATGAACATAAATGGCAGATAGCATCTTTTTTTTTTTTTTTTTTTTTTTTTTTTTTTTTTTTTTTTTTTTTTTTTTTTTTTTTTTTTTTTTTTTTTTGTCTTTTTGAGACAGGGTCTCACTATGCAGTTCAGGCTGGCCTTAAGCTCACTTTGTAGCTCAAGCTGGTCTCGAACTCGTAACAATCCTCCTGTCTCAGCCTGGCAGATAGCATCTTTGCTAATCTGAAAAGAAATAATAAAGTAAGAGTTGCATGTTGGCCTATCCCCAGGCACCATTATCTGGCCTGCTAGAAATGAGTGCCCCACTAAACAGTAGTTGATAAACCAGGCCCATTTCACCATGTAACTTCTTTCTGAAGTGTATTTCTATCTATTGGCACCTCTATTTTAGCATTTGCTAGACTACACAAACACATTTGCACTTCCCCCATGCCAGTGTGTTGCTTGTTACCTGCAAATTTTGTTGAGTATTTTTAACCATACTTCTGGTTCATATAATCATAAATGTGCTTTTAACTTGCATTTTACTTACCACTCAGTTCCTTAAAAAGCATTTTATGTATTTGCTGGCCATGAATATTGTGTATTACTTTTGATGTTTGCCTGTACCATGTTACAGAATTCTTTTTGTTTTTTTACCTTCTGCAGAAGCAGATTCTAAGGGGCCAGGGAGATGGTTCAGTGGAATAAGCACTTAGCTGGCAAGTGTGAGAGCTTGAGTTCCATCCCTGGTTCTGCCAAAAAAGAAAAAAAAAAAGGTAGATTCTGGATGTTAGTGCCTTTATGTTTCAAAGCTCTACTTTGACTTGCTTATTTATTCTTTTTTCATTACTATATATTTCTAGTATATGATGTTTACATTCTTCATGTGGGGATGATGCATGTACTTAACATTAATATTTTTTTCTCATCCCCTTTAGCTTTCCTATATCTCTTGATGTAGTTCCCATTTTAGAAAAGTTGATCTCCTTCTTTTTATCTCTTTCATTTTGAAATTTATTTATATTTTGGGGACATTATATAAGAAAAATCATGTGATATTTAAGCTTTCGTGAACATTTTTTAAATGTTTATGATGAACCAAATCTAAATTTTAGTATAAACTATAAATCGTATTATAATCTTCCTCTTTAAAAACTATTGCTCTATTTCAAAGTCAGCATCATATTCTCATTATCATCTAAGAACTTTGTGATTGTACCAGGCACATTTACATCTATTATGAGATTGAGTTATTTTTTTTGTTTATGGATGAGTGGTTGATTTTCTTATTTTTTTCTTCAAATAGTTATTCATTAAAGAACCATTGTGAAAATGGGCATGCTCCCAAAAATATTATACCGACTCAGTTCAATCTTAATTAAAATACCATTAGTATACTTCACAGATCTAGAGAAAATATTCCTAAAATTTATCTATAACAAGAAGAGACCAAGAATAACAATCCTGGGCAACAAAGGAAAGACTGGAGGTCTCACAATCCCTCTGCTAAAATTTTACCATAAAGCTACTATGATAAAATCAGCATGGTATTGTCATAAAATCACACCTGAGGACCAATTTCAACAGACTGCAAGATGTACACACAACTCTGTATTATACTTGACAAAGAGGCCAAATGTATTCACAGGAAGAAAGCCTCTTTAATAAATGGTGCTAGAAACATTAGCTTTGCACATGCCAAAGTTTAAAATTAGACCCATGTTTATCGCCATGCACTAAATTTCAGTCCAAATAATTCAAAGATTTATTCATTAAATCAGAATCACTAAATTTCCTGGAGATAAATGTAGGTAGAAAAGTTAAAGATAGAGGGGTAGGTAGAGAGTTTGTGAACAAAAACCAAACTGCACAGAAAATACATCAAAGAATCAGCAGCTAGAATCTTATCTTTTTTAAAAGTTTCTCCATATTGAGAGAAATCAACAGAGTAAAAAGAAGAGACATATTATACCCAACTGTCCATCAAATAAAGACCTCCTAGGGGCCTGCCCATTAGCTCAGTTGTTTAAGTGACTTCTTAAACAAAGTAATCAGGAAGCTGTGGTTCAGATCCCCAGATCCCCAAGCCATACCAGACCTGCCCTGAAGGCATCCTGAGCTATCCAAAAAAAAAAAAAAAAAAAAAAAACAACAACCCTTCTCAACTTCTAGGGGCCAGGGAGATGGCTCAGTAGAATAAGCACTTGCCTGGCAAGTGCAAGGGTCTGAGTTCAATCCCTGGTTACACCAAAAAAACAAACAAATAAACAAAAAATTAAAAAAATCAGAGCCTCAAAATTCGAAGATCCAACCTAAAAATGGGCATTTGAGATGAATATATACTTAAGGTACAGAAATACAAACGACAAATAAATATATGAAAAATATCCAACATCATCTATCACTTGAGAAATACAAATTAAACAGTAATGAGATTCCATCTCACCTCAGAAAGAATGGCTATCATCAAGAAACCAACCAATAACAAATGTTGGAGGAGCTAGGGGGAAAAGGGACAATTGTGTACTTGTGGGAGTACAGACTGGTACAATCACTATGGATATCAGTGTGAAAATTCCTCAAAAAGCAAGGTTATTCCCCTCCTGTGTATTTTTTTTCAGAAGACCTGAAAACATATTACAGCAATTTATGTGCAACATGTTTATTATAGCAGCACAATTTGTCATAGCTAAATCTTGGAAGCAGCACAAATGCATAGCAAATGAGAAATGGATAAAGAAGATGTGATATTTTTACACAATGGAGTATTATTCAGCTATAAAAAGGGATAAATTTGAGGCCTTTATCAGTAAATGAATGCAACTAGACACCGCACACTTATGTAAAATACTTCTGATCTGCAAACATTGTATTGTCTCCTTAGTGTAAGACCCTGAAAGAGAAAAAAAAAATCTATAAGGCATAATATATACTGGGAAGAGGAATGAACCTGTTCAGAAGGAAGGAATTACTGAGAAGAGGACAGGAGAGAGAATGGGGAAAAGAGATATATCTATGTATGTAAGTAGGATGGTTTGGATAATTTTAACTGTGGGTTTCTGCTTGTCTAGAAAAAGGAACAAACAATGCTTAATTTTTTTCTCTTTTATTTTTAATTTTTTTCTCTCTTCTTAATTTCTTATAACTTTTTTCTCTTTTTCCCTGATTTTGCATGCATATATTTGGTAATCTGAACCACTAATTTGCAGAGAACACTATACAATGCAACAAATATAGTCAAAATCATACTATTTGTTAAAGAAATCCTGTAGCATTTCTAATTTTTTCCTTTTGTATCACTGTTTTGTATTTATTCCATTTCTAATTATAATTTTCTTTTATTTTGAAGAGTACAAACAAGAGCAAGAAAAACAAAAGCAAAGACAAAAACACTGTAACATGTAACAATACACACATTACAGATTTTCAAAACTGATTAAAAGTAATTGATATATTATCTATTTCTATCATCCATTCTGTTGCTCAGATTAACACACATAATTATGAAAGATGGGACATATGATGGAATATTATCATATACTTTCAAGAAATATTAAATTTTTGTTCTTGACTTTCATTATCTTTTGTTACCTTTTAAGAAATTACTTTAAAGACAGTATAGTAATAATTGATATGACATTATAAATGGTGCACATTTAGAAGACCAAGAATGACAGGTATTTCAAGCATGGTTTTAATATTACACATTGTTGTTCTCAATATGTAGTTGCTGTGCATTTTCTTTAAAAAAGCATTACAAGCCTTTTTAGTGTATAGCATTGATACTTGCCTCGCATTTGTTAATATAATGATATTTCATCCATTACATTTTTTGTAAGTAAATATCTGATAGAGATTATCTGCCAAGCTTGTTTTCTTTAAGGATGACTTGTCTCATGAAAGTTCCGTATCATGGTTAGATCGTAAATTTTTTACAAAACCTGACCTTCAGGGCTTCTGTAAGTACCTTTTAACCTTTGTATAAATTGTCAGGAAAATGATATTTTTAGAGTGGTAAATTTTATAGTCTATAAACATGATGTGTCTATTTTTTCTTAGATCTTTCAACATTTTATCTGAGCTGTATCTGTCAATTGACTTGTATCTAGATACTTTATGTGTATTGATATCTTAAATTACACCTTGAAATTTTTATATTTGTGATTGTTTCAAGTATATAGGCAAATAACTTTTAATATGTAAATTATATAAAAACTTTTCTAAACATATTTGCATTATATAATATATAATGCATTGTATAGCCTCTATTTATATATGATTGTTTATATATTTTTCACTGTTTTGCTGAGCTTTCTCAGGCCTCCAGATAATATTTTTATGGTAGTTCTTCTTTCTAAATGTTCTCAGAGCAAGCTCTGTGCATCGTGCTGCTCACCATCATTGTTTAATGGTCATATTTTTCTTTCAATGAACAGAAGATACATAAACATGGAAAGGAAAACTATTTAAAATAATTAAAATACAATTTGCCTTAGCTTTCCGTTTCACAACTTTAAAATTCAATGTAAGCAAGCAACTTTGCCACAGAATTGAAAATAAGCTTAAATCTATGTGAAGGTGGTTATATAGTTTTAAAATATAAAAGTAGAATAAACTTAAAATAATAAGTTCCGAATCATAGAATTTAAATCGTATCTACTCTACCCATTATTTTTCATAGAAAAGTTGATTGTCTTTGTATTTTATGGAAGGCTTCTGTTACAAATGAAATAAAGAGTGGAACTGAAGATGTGGCCCGTCCACACAGTAATCTGGGTAAAAAGAAATGATTTAGTCTTTATTATTTCTAGCAACAATTCTGAAAATTGACTTACATATGAAAACATCTTTGCATTTGTATATATAAAAAATAAACCTAAAACAAAATAAAAAGTGCTTTTAGCAAATAAAGACAGATAAAAACACATTAGATTTGACAATAATTTGCAATTTAAATATGAAAACTAAAAATCACTGTATGTAATTATAATTATTTACACCTAAAGTTATTTGAAAAAATATAGTACATAATTGTAACTTGACAGCAAATATACTCAGTATTACACATATAGTACTTACTTTTCATTAAAAAAGAAAAAAAGATAAAAGACTGCTTCATGGTTATGCAGGAGCGAGCGTATCATGCAATGTAAAGGGAACTTAGTCTTCAGAAATTCAGGGAGTGAAAGACGCCAGATGCTGCTATTGTAACCGAGTTATATTTTCTTGATTTTAAATTCTTCTTTAAATTTTCCCACCTTACTTTCCTCGACTTCAAAATGCAATTTGCCTTCTCTCGGGCGTCATTGTGTGGGTGAGCGTATGCACACGCGCTACTTCCTAGTACACAGTACAAATTGGATCTGGATGATCCAACAAGATCTGTCTGTTAAAGGTTACTTCACTCCCTTGCGCTGTTAGGAACTGGTAAAAACTATATGAAGTGGTGTGTGGCAGGAAGTCTTCTGTCGCTGGCGGCGTGGCTGTGAAGGAGGCAGTGTAGGCACAGCTCTTTCTTTCAGGCTTTCTCCCACCTTTGTGTCCCTGCCGTAAGCTAGTGACCTTCTGCTGTGTCTACAGTACCGGTCACAACGCAGTGCTTCCCCAGAAGCCGCAAGCAGTGGAGCCCAAAGCAGCTGGTCATGGACTGAGAACTCTAAAACGAGTGTCAAAAAAATATTTTCCCTTATAAGTTAACTATCCAGCCACTATAAAAACAATATGCAATGTATTGATTATTGAATCTGTTCTACTAATTTGATTTGAAACTGTCTCATTGCTATTTGTTCTTCAATAAAATTATGGAAAATAAAAAAATGTTAACTATCCCGGGTATGAATAACAATAATGGAAAATTAGATACTATAGTGATGGTGTGATGGTAGGTATTACTATCTTATTTCTATAATTTGTAGTACGTTTTTTGACAATTTATGGTGCTTTGGCTTTTGAGAAATCACTGACATTTGATACTAACAATCAAGTTTGACTTTAAAATATTATTTTCATAACTTTATTTCAATGTAATTTTCTTAATAGAAGAAACTTATTTTTAAAACATTACATTTATTCAAATTGTTTTCTAGGATACTATGTTGGTACTATACTGATTGCCCACACTTGCTATGGAAGTGGAATCAGTGCTATAAAAGTCAAATACATCTGATCTGTTTCGTTGATACTCAGGTCTGTTTTCTGCCAATACCATGCTGATTTTATCACAGTAGCTTTCGAGTATAATTTCAAATCAGGGATTGTGATGTCTCCTGCCTTTCCCTTATTACCAAGAATTCCTTTTGCTATTCTAGGTTTCTTCCATTTCCAAATGAATTTTTGGAATGCTTTTTGCCTGATCTGTGAGGTACACTAGTAGTATTTTAACCAGGATTGCATTAAGAATGTAAAGCAATTTTGGGAGCATAGCCATTTTTCCAATATTGATTCTTCCTACCCAGGAGTAAAGAATCTCTATTTTCTGAAATCCTCTTCAATATCTTTTGTTTAGATTACTGTAATTTTCACTATACAAATCTTTTACTTCCCTTGTGAGATTGATTCCTATGTATTTCATTTTTTTAGGTGTTATTATGAAAGGCATGGTTTTCACAATTTCTCTCGGTGCATTAACTGTATAGAAATGCTACTGATTTTTGAGTGTTGACTTTGTATCTTGCTATGCTACTGAATTTGTTTATTAAATATACAAGTCAAGTTTTGGGGGTCTTCTATGGACCATATCATGTCAATTGCAAAAACAAATATATGCTTATTTCACTTCTTCCTTTTCAAACATTATCCCTTTTATTTCTTTTTCTTTTCTAACTGCCCTAGCAAATTTTTCCAGAACTGCATTGAACAGGAGTGGTGACAGTGGGCGTCCTTATCTTTTTCCTGATTTTAAAGTTAAGGCTTTCAATTTTTGTCTTTAGGATGACGTTCACTGTTAGGACGATGCTGTCTTTAGATGATGTTTAACAGATTGAGGTAAAGAGAATCTATTCCAATTTTCTATGTGGCTTTTATCATGAATGAGTTTTGGACTTTTTCAAAAGCTTTTAATGCATCTATTGAGATGATCATGTAGTTTTTGTCTTTGATTTTGTTGATGTGGTAATCATTCAAGGGATGCAAATTAAAACAATGCTGAGATACTATTATATGCCAGAAAGAATGACTGCCATCAAGAAGTCAACCAATAGAGAATGCTGGAGAGACAGTGGGGAAAACGGAACCCTTCTCCACTCTTGGTGAGAGTATGAACAGGTACAACTACTATGGAAATCATTTAGAGACTCCTCAAAAAGCTAGGACTGGAGGTCCCATTCAAGCAAGCTATTCCCCTCCTAAGTATTTTTCCATAAGAATTGAAATCATCATACCACAGGAATATATGTGCTCCATGTTTATAGCGGCACAATTTGGCACCAGTAAATATTGGAAACAACACAAATGCCCATCAACTGAAGAATGGATAATAAAAGATATGATATTTTACACAATGTACTATTACTCAGCTATAAAAAGACAAATTTGAGGCTTTGGTGAATAAATAGATGCAACTAGAAATTGTATTGGTAAGTGAAATAAATAAATCAAACCCACAGGTGAAAATATCATATTGTCTCACTAGTGTGAGTACCTGAAATAGTAAATATACTCTGATAGCTATAGATACTGTGAAAAGGAAATAATTTGTTCAAAGAAAACCTGGAATGAGAAAAAGAACAAAAGAAGTAAGAAAAAAAAATATATATCCCTTGAATGATTACCACATCAACAAAATCAAAGACAAAAACTACATGATCATCTCAATAGATGCATTAAAAGCTTTTGAAAAAGTCCAAAACTCATTCATGATAAAAGCCATGTAGAAAATTGGAATAGACTGTCTTTACCTCAATCTGTTAAACATCATCTAAATATATTCCTGTGGTATGATGATTTCAATTCTTATGGAAAAATACTTAGGAGGGGAATAGCTGGTTTGAATGGGACCTCCAGTCCATATATATATATATATATATATATATATATATATATATATATATATATTACGTAGGATAATTTGGGTATTTGTTCTGCCGATTTCTGCTGGTCTTTTGAAAGAAGCAGCTAATGTCTAATTTTTTTCTTTTTGTTTTAATTCATGTTTTTCTTTTTACTTTCTTATAACTTTTATTATTGATTTGTTTTGTTTTGGTTTTTTTGCACATTTATATTTGGTGACCTAAATAACTAATTTGAAGATAGCATGATTCAATGCAGTCACCATTGCTGAATTCCTATTACTTTGTTTAGTGAAATTTTGTCCCATTCTAATGCTCTTTTTCAAATAACCATTTTAATTTTAAAACAATAAATACATTGACTCAGAGACATGGTAACTTACTGATTTTACTAGAGATTTATAGTTTCTGCCATTATATTTTTATTTATGTAATTGGTCAAGATAATGTAATAGAATTTTATCATTATAACTCAGTAAATCCCATTTCAATGTTTTTGAATATTAAAAGTATATATACTATATATATATATACACACATATATTACAATATATATACTATATATATGTTGCATGTAATTCTATGGTTTGTCTTATTTAATGATTGACTTGAATATTAGAATAAAATCCAAACCTCTTAACAGAGTTTGCAGTTCTACAATTATCTGATTCTTGCTTACATTCCTAGAATGACCACAGAACATTTCTCCATATATTCTTGTTTTAGCTTATACTTGGCTTTCCTGTTTTCGGAAGGACTTATCCCCTCACCCCAATCATTTAATACCTTCAGTAGCCTTTTGAAAATATGCGACCAAAATTGTGAATGGATGTTGAAATTTAAAATAAAATAGTACAGCAAAACACATGTTATTCTTAACCCCCCTCCTGAAAAAACTCCCCTTTTCTTAAAACAGGTGTATCACATCCAGTGGCTATTTTCTAACGCTGCTCTGGCAGTCCTTTCTTTTGAGCACTTTTACTTGCCCTGTTGTGGCTATCTTAGCGTCATTGAACAATTCAGAACACGTGAAGCAATTTGTGCCAAAAGAGAGATAATGATGTGTACTCATTGACCTTATTCACTGGATTTGGCATGAGGCAACTTCTGGATCACCCCCAAAGTCAGAGGTCATAAAAAGTAAATGTCTCAGATGGGTTCCAGTCATCATAACAGCCCGGCTGAAGATGCTCATGAAAGAGAGCTTCCAGAGCGCCTTCAGAAAATTCAAAATTGATGGGATAAATGAGTTCAAAGAGAGTGGAATTAAAAATAATGTATCTTTTGTTGTAATGAACATTCAGAGCAACTCTGAGGAGAATTAAATCATTGTGTCTTTTATTGTCATGCTTATTCATAAACATTCATCATAGATTTTGACTACACCTTATTGCATACAATTACCCACTTAAAATTTTCATTTCAGTGGCTTGTACTGTAGTTGTGGAGCTGCATAGTCATCAAAACTGAGATATAAGACATTTTCATTATCCCCCCAAAAGATTCTATCCTTGTAATAGTAATTTTTAACTTCTCTCTATTCTCTCCTCCTGGTACAGTTATGGTCAACCATTGATTTCCTTTAACTCTCTGTATATGAAAGACACGTCATATAATAGAATAACACAATATGTCACCTTTTGTGTCTGTATTTTAGTTCTTATCAAAGTTCTTCACTTCTGTAACATATAGTATGAACAGTCCATTCTTTTTTTATTGTCATAATATTTCACTATGTGAATATTGCCAATTTTTTTTTTAATCCATTCATTAGTTGATGGACTTTTACTTGGTTTCTACTGCTTGACTGCTTCAGGTAGTGCAATGAGTACCAGTAGCCACTCATTGTGTTGCTGTGTAGGCATATGTTTTCGATATTTTGGATGCATCATTTACACTGGGAGTACTGGGTCATTTGGTAACTTTACATTTCACCCTCAGAGGATCTGCCAGACTATTTTTTAAAGCAGACGCACCATTTTGTATTTCCATCTGCAGCGTATGAGACTTCCAATTTCTTCACATCCACACCAATATGCTTTTTTTGTGACAGTTTCATTTGTTCCTGGAAAACAATCGCTTTGTTACACTAACCTCTTTTTTTTTTTTTCTTTTTCTAGAGACCTATGAGTCATCCTTCAAATTTGTAGATATTATTTACTGAGGAATTTACTCCTGACACTTTCAAATGTCCTTCTAGCACCACTGGCATGACACCCAACATTTAGCATAATCTATTATAAAAGTCTAATGCTTTTCCATCCTCGTCACAGTACAGTTTCCCTGATTTTTCCCACTGAATGTAAAATTCTGGACTAATACTAAGTTATAGATGTGCAAAATAATTATCAAATTACTGAATGGAAGTAATTCTGACTCCCAAATCTTTTAGGTTTGTTAAATTCAGCACCTACTAAATTAACTTTATAATCTTTCTCTAAATCTCTCTATGCCCTCATCAGCATAGTGACCCAATCAGAAAGTCTCACACTCATCTTGTGTCATTTTGACTCAAAGTAATAGTTGTTTTCAGAACACGGCACCTTCCAAAAGAGATTTTATCTGTCTTTCCTCATATATCTGACATGCTTCTTTTTCATCTCTTCATTTCTATATTATCCTCTGTTTATGTAAAGTTTACCCCAATGCTGCATTGTTTTTGAAAAATTGGAAAGTAAGTTTTACATGCCTCTAACATTGAAGCAATAATGTTATCAGTGTCCCCAATATAATATTCAATGGCTCTGTCAAACATGTTTCAAAATACCATTTTGCATTTATTACAGATTTTCATATTACAGTATCAGTGGATTTTTTCTGAGTACCTTGGTAGAGATAAATTCAAAGAACATATATTGTGAATCTAGAAAAAATGCAGCTATTGATAATCTGCATTTGCTCGTGGCAGTAGTGTATATACATCTGTCAACTGTACCTCACATCCTCATTTTTTAATGTTATCTAAAAACCAACAACATTAGCCTGTTTTGTCACTTTCCCTTGGTGTTTCATTCATAATAGTTTATTAAGTATCTTTACTTTAGTTTTGAAATTTTCAAACATTTATGGAAGGAATAGGATTTAATTGCTTCTGAATGTATGTGCTAGCAAAAAGAATCTGTAGAATAAAAGGTGATAGAAGCAAAACATTAAGCATCACCTTCTGAATTATGAAGATAGATTTTGTTCGAAACAGTTACATATGACATTCAGTACACTAAGAAAGCTTATTGAATTTCAGCAATTACGGCAACCATGTAAGTGCACAGTTCCTATGTTTTATTCATTCATTGTTTAGTCCTTATCATATTTTATGGCTAAAACAACTTGCTCTTATATGAGAAGAAATCTTTCTTCTTTGGTTGAAAGCGTATTAAGTCTTTATTTTTATATGCAATTTGTTCCTATTAGCATATTTGTAATGAAAGAGAGCTGTTCCCTGCTTCCTTTGATATTGTATGAAGTAATTAGATTATTTGCTGAGAAATTACTTTTCAGAATTAACTCTCTTTGTGGTTATTATTTTTCCCTTCAGTAGAACTTAACTGATTTAATGTGCTTCCAGTACCTCTGGCAACTGTATTAAAATTCCATGACAATGAACAGTGTTTGCATAAGTAAAATTTTAGCAATATTTGCATAGGTAAAATTTTAGATATTATAGAGATGGATATATGAATCTCTGAAAACTGAAATTCTAGAAAAACTCTCATCTTAAGTTATTACGATTTATGTTGTGCTAATTTTCTTGTGGCATGAAGAAGTATGAATTTCTATCTATTTTCTTAACTGAGATTCTACTGTGCTTCGAATGCAGACATTGGGCCATTAATTTTACAGTGTCCAGATACATATTTGAATTAAGAATCAAGGACTGGCCTGATAGCAGCAGAGGACTACAGCACCTACTTAGGCAGAGTGCAGCACCCAGGGTCCATCAGTGGGCCCTGCTGGCCCTGCTCGTGGAGCGCGCTGAGATGGCAATCGAGATTGGGCATGGTGGCCGACTCCTGTAACCCCAGAGCTTTGGGAGGCTGAAAACAGGAGGATCACTACGAGTTCGATCTGTGTAGTGAGACTCTGTAGACCCTGCATTTTTCCTAAATACAGAAAAATAAAGTAAGAATAAATTTAACTTTAGTAATATAAGCATTAGAAGTTGATAATATGAAGGTCTCTTCCTCAGATCTGGAACCAGTCATAAAGTTATGTTCTAAATATCTTTATCTGTGGATCATCAACTGGGCTTTCAAAAACAAAGATATTTATATATTTACTTGTGCCATTTTGCTCTCTAACTCTTCAGTATAATTCAAACTGTATCATGCTAGCTTCTGAGAGATTTGGTGGGTTTGGGTTTGCATTGGAATAAGAAATGCAGCTTAATGTTGTTTACTTTCTCATTTAGACACTCTTTTTAACTGCCAAGCAAAGGTGTGGGTGACATTTGAAGAATGGTTAACTTATCTGTAAGATTTTATTTTCCTGTAATTCTAGAGGCTTTTAAAAGTATGCGTGGGCTTTGCATAACAGGTGGTGAATGACAGCTGGTTGGGCAGAATACAAATGAATATTCGAGACACCTCCCCATTATGAAAGTTTCAAAAACAAAATATGTTGAGTCTGATCTACAACAACGCCTAAGGAAACTTTCACTTACCACTTACCTTACTCTGTTTCTTTTATAAAGTTCATGCCATATTTTTGTAGTTTTCTAATTTGATATAAGTAAAATTATTTAAATAATTTTAACAGTTTAGATTTAAAACCAAAACTAAGGCTTTTAATTAATGATACAATATATCTTTAAATGCTTTAATGCTCTGTGTATTTCAAGATATCTAGAAGAGATGATTTTTAATGTTCTGAAAGGACAAATCTTTAAGATCATGACTGTGCTAATTATCCTAATTTTATTATCATTATTTGTTTATTGTATTTTGAAATATATAGTTTATTGTAAGTACTTGTGGTTTTAAGTGTTGATCAGGTATCAGAAGTAAACAACTAAGTAAACAAATTTCAAAAAGAATAGTTTAAAAACATCAAACAAATACTATTCTTCTGACTAGCTATTTTTAAACATAATGGAGAAAGGCATTAATGATGAACTTTGAATTGGAAGTTTGGAACTGAATTCTGATTTAATTCAACAACTCCAGCCCCTGCACCTGTTTGCAGGTGATATAATCCGCTGAGCTATTTGGCTGACCCTTGAAACGGTGTTTTTAACAATATATGATATAGGCCGGGGAGATGGCTCAGTGGAACAACATATAATATAATTTATTTATTTGGTACAGGATCTCAGTACACAGCTCTGGGATCCTCCTGTGTCCTCCAGCTTATAGTGATCCTCTTGTCTCAGCCTCCCCACCCCTGGGATTATAGGTGTGTGTTACCATACCTGGTTTAGTGGGCAGCTTTGTGCCCAGGACTGGTAAGGCATGTGTTACTGGGGGTCGAACCTGGGTCGTTGTGCTTACCAGGCAAGGGCTTAGACTTCTAAGCTGACTCCCCAGACCCATGGATGTTTGAAAAATGTTAATTATAGGGCCAGCCAAATAGCTCAGCACATTAAAACACCTGCAAGCTGGTACAGGGGCTGAGGGTTAGATCTCTGGGCCTGCCATGCTGGCCCCGTCCCTGGGGCATGCTGAAATGAGGATTGAGACTGGACATGGTAGCTCAAATCTGTAATCACAGCTCTTGGGAGGCTGTAAACAGGCCAATCTATTTAGTCAGATCTATTAGTGAGACCCTGAACACCCTGTAGACTCTGCACTAAAATACAGGAAAAAAAATGTTAATTAAATAAAACTGATATTGTATTTAACTCCCTAGTTAGATGCAGTAAGAATAATTATTTTAATTGTACAAATTAGAAAACAAATGAGAAAAAGTAACTAAAATTTGCGCAAATGCAAACAACTAAGAACTAAGAAATGTTAAAACTGAGAGTTGAAGTGAGCAAGTGAGCTTCATTCAATTCCAGTTTCTGTACTTATCACAGCTATCCGTTCTGTGTGTCTCAAGAAGCAAATTCAGATACATGCCCAGAGCTATATTTGTTATTAAAGAACTAGAGTGCAAAGTGAGGGAACTAACTGAGGGAAAAAATGAACTAAAATGAACATTGGAACTACCTCAAGAATGACTTAAGGGCCAGCCAAATAGCTCAGTGGATTAAGGCACTTGCGTAGGCAGACACTGGGATCAGGGGCTCAATTCCTGGCCTGCTACCCACACTTCCCTTGGGGAATGCTGAGAAGGCAATTGAGACTGGGTGTGGTGACTCCCACCTGTAATCCAAGTGCTTGGGAGGCTAAAAACAGGAAAATCACTTCAAGTCTGGTCTGTATAGGGAGACCTTGTAGACCAGGCACTAAAAAAAAAAAAAAAAAAGAAAAAGAAAAAAGAATGACTTAGTGTAAAGTTGTTAATTCACTGATCTGAGCTGAGGTTGCTCCTCCAGGTAATAAGAGCTGAACTCTGGGGTAGGGCTAGAAGCTAACTGAGCAATTAGAACAAGTATAAATATGTTATAAAAGTAAGTTCCATGATGTGGATTGATGACTAATGTCTAGCTTGTAACACCCAGTTCAACTGAATCAGAGTGGTGGTGCGTGAGGAGGGTCCCCCTGAGCATTTTTTCCCTACAACATAAAAAGAACTGGAGAGGAAGATGTGGTGCTTTTATCCTCCTGGAGGAACTTGTCACGATGGCTTTCCTTATTCAAATGCGCTGTTGTCATTGTTGGAGGAGCTCTGGACCTCTGTGTCTCTGATAATGGCCACGCTTCATTTTGAGGGTCCTTCCTTTGAGCATTTTTTCCTGCCTCCAAGTGGAAAGATGGTGCACTGTTCCATCTCTTGGTAAAGCTTGTCACACTTCTCTAAATGAACTTCCCTAAAATGAGCTCAGCTGTTCTTATCATCGGAAGTTCACTGGATCTTGTTGTCAGTGAGGATGGCTGTGGTACATTTTTGGAGAGTTCTGGTTCTTTGTACATCTCTTCCTGGCTCCAGTGCAGATCCCTCAGCCTGCTGGCACTGATCTTTCATCCTGCTGGTACAGAGGCTCTAGCTCCAGCACTGACTCTTGGGCCTCTCTGGTGTGGATATGTACAACAGACTTATCTCAGTCACTGTGGTAGGCTCTTGGTCTGCAGTTGGCTCACGGGGCATTATCATGGGCTCTAAGTCTTTAGCTGACTTATGCAGAACATTGCTATATGATCCAGGCTCTGTGCTGGGTCTTTCATGTGTAGACAGATTTCTTGCACTATTTGGTATTTGACTCTTTCAATGACTATTATAAAATAATCCTAGAAATTATGCCCTTTATTAAGTTGTTTTGCTTGCAAACCCTGACTACAACATATGAAATGAGTTAATGGATATAAAAATAAAAGCTTGCGGTGGTGACATATGCCTATAATCCCAGCACTCTGGGAGGCTGAGGCAAAAACATTAAAAACTTAAGCCCAGCATGAGGAATTTAGCAACTGAGTGAGATCCTGTCTTAAAATAAAAACTAAAAAGGAGAGGGAATATAGCTCTGCCCTCATCTGTGTATGATTTCTAACTTCGGTGAGACAAAATTGTGATCACAGAAGGGCTCTGTTCAACATTCATACTGGGCATAAGATTAGGTAAAACAGAAATAAAAACTTAAGCCATTCATCTTATTCACTAATGGGCTCTTTTTTCTTTGTCTTGCCAATTTACCTTTTTAACAAATATGTTAAAATTCATCTACTCTATATATGTACATTTGTTAATTTATATAACACATGATTTTTAGGAGAAAATGTAATCAAACTGAGAAAGCACAAATCAAATTTGATTAAAACTGATACTCCTATTAAATACTTATAAAAGCATATATATGCACAGTATACAATTATACAAATGAGATGTTCACATAGACATATGTAGGAGATGTCAATATGTACATCCAGGGCACATGGCATTTCAGATGGCGATCATGTTAACTCAGCCACCAGTAATTCACTACAACATTTACATAATTCTACTGACCTAGTTCAAATATATCATATGCTAAATAGAAGCAAGCACTTTTTTTAAGATAGGCCACTCAACAAATTACATGATTAAGGAAGTCTTTTTAGTTCTAAACTTTCAGCATAAACAATTTTAGGAACAAAAAAACCAATGTATACCTTTAGAATTCTCAAATCTGATACGTAAAAACAATGGTAATCAGCAAATATTTTTGTTCTTAATAAATATAATCCAATAATAAAATAACCTAATGTACAATTGATACTCAGTTTTTTTTTTTTTTTCAGTTTGAATGAGGTCCTATTACGTTGCTTTCTTATGAAAGCTCATGTGATCCAAAGCCTATTTGGCTCAAAGAAAAACCACACAAAACAAGGGGACCCCAATGAGATGGTGTTTTCAAGTGACAGCACGCCATCTCAGTTTGATAAAAGGAATTCCCTAACAATGAAGCTAGCACAATATCCCCATTGTTGTTATTAACAGTATGTAATTAAATAATTTGTGTCCCGTTTCAAAATTATATGGGTCAATTCCACCATCTACTGAAGCTCCATGAGGCCATGTGTCATAGTTCTGCCCATGTGATCATGCCGTGGTCTTCTGGGAAGATGGACACCCTAGATGAAGGTGTCAGGACCCCAGAGGATGTATTTTGCCCTCCTCCATGCACTCCTCTCTTCTTCTCTGTTGGGTAAACAAGCATCATGTCTACTTTAGTTGCAGTAGATGCTAATTCTGAAGGTGGACAAGAAAGATGATAAAAGATAAATAGAACTTAGAGTTTAGATGTTTTATGGAGCTACCAGACCAGCTGAGGACTGATTATTACATGATTAAAAATGAAGCTATTATTGTTGTTGCTATTATTATTATTATGTACTTAGTACAGGGTAAACAGGGTCTCACTACACAGATTGGACTCCTCATGATCCTCCTGCTTTTAGCCTCTCAAGTGCTGCGATTACAGGTGTGTGCCACAACTCCCAGTCTCAGTCTCCATCTCAGTGTACCCCAGGGGCAGGGCTGGCAAGGCACATGGGGGATCAGATCTCAGTATCTGAGCTTGCCTAAGCACATGCTTTATTCCACTGAGCTATTTGGTCAGCCTGAAGCTATTATTGTTAAGCCACTGTTAATTTTTTTTTTTTTTTTGTATTTTAGGGATGGGTCTACAGGGTGTTCAGGGGATCTCACTACTAGATCAGACTCATAGGCATTCGCCTATTTACAACCCCCAAAAAGCTGGGATTACAGGCACATGCCACCACTCCCAGCACTGCAGGACCTGGGATGAAACCTCCGGGCCCTGCACGTGCTTACAGGCTGTTTTACCCGCTGAGCTATTTGACCGGCTGGCCACTGTTAAATTTTGATTAATAAATTTGTCACACGGAGAAAATGAAAACCTAGTATAAAATACAGGCATGAGTGACTAAAACAGTAGTATTTTATACTTTACTAAACTGTGTTCATACTCTTAAGGCACTTCCAGGGGGATATTGTTATAAGTGCAGTTTCAGAAACACTTTTTTTTTTTTTAATGTGATTTTTTTTTTTTTTTGACAATTTCCTGGATTTTAGAGATCTAACTTGGTGGAATTTATCTGCCCTTTAATTGCCTTTCAAGCTTTCTCTATTCATCTGTTTATAATGTTTAACTTAGTACTGGTGTTAAAATCTTGATCACAGGCAGAAAAAAGCCTTCAGAGAAGTCTTCAGAGAAAACAAGATGTTTGTGAAACTCATTTACTTACTCAATTAATGTCTTTTTATGCTCCAGAGAATGAACAATTTCTTAAAGTGTTTAATATACATTAAAAAATTATTTAGAATTTCAAGCACATAAGGTCATTAAAGCAGTGTATAAAATAGTATTCATGGGGCCAAGGTGATGGCTCAGTGACATAAGTGCTTCCCTGGCAAGTGAAAGGGCCTGAGTTCAATCTCAAGTTCTGCCAAAGGAAAAAAAAAATTGGAAAATGGTATTCATTGTGCATCTATTTCTGAATCACAGGAGAAGTAGACAGTTCTAGAAATATCAACTTCTTTCTCATAGACTCACTCAGTACAATAGCAGTAGCAGGTTTTAATTGACACTTAACTATTTTTCTTCAAAAGAAAGGCAGATAACTGTGCATGCATGTGGTATGAAGAGCTAATAGTTTACCAGTGTTCTTTTAAATATAAAACCACAGGCTGCTTTGGGCTTGTTGTTAAACATATGTGTCTTTCTTAGTTTTTTGTTTCAGTCTCTGATTGCAACTCAACTCAAAGGTTTTGTTTCACAGTCTTTAAATATAGCAGAAGGTATTGTAGATAAGATTTTTTTTTTTTTTTTTTTTTTTTTTTTGGCAGAACTAGAAATTGAACTCAGGCCCTTGTGCTTGCCAGGGAAGTGCTTATTCTACTAAGCCATCTCCCTGGCTCCTAGATAAGAATTTTAATGTAATGACTGTACTTCTTTCTTTTTCTTTTTTCCTCAATACAGGGTCTCACTAAGCATTTCAGATTTGTTGTGATTCTCCTGTCTCAGCCTCCCTAGGGCTGGGATCATAGGCATGTGCCACCACCCCTCTTTTCAGCGGTGTGGCAGGGCATATCTGGGGTTCTGGCCTGTACTGCATAAGGCACCGAGGACTGAACTCAGGACCTTGTACTTGCCAGGTATGCACTTGTGCTGCCGAGTTATCTCCCCAGGCCAGTGACTGTACTATTGGATGGTTTATAGATATTGGTAGTAATGCAATAATTAAATGATTAGGGTAGGAAATATTCTACTCTATCTCTGGAAATTCTAAACATAAACGTTAAAGCTAAAATCAGATAAAGCTTATATTTTAATTAATTATACCACCTAAAATAATGAAACCACAAGGACTCATGCATCTAACAGCTATTGAAATTAAGGTTGAAATAATGCTTATCGAATATACTATTTTTATTGATTTTTAATAAGTAGTTGTTGCCTAGTATTTAGCAAAAGGTGGAAGAAAATAATTAATCTGAAAATGTGACAAAAATGTAAGTCATTCTTTAAAGGAATGGGACACTGTAATTTTTTAAATCTACAAGATTAATAAATTTACTTGTTGGTAACCATCCTTTTGCATTTGAATAGGATGTCTCCTTCTAGAAGTTTACTGTGCCTTTTAAATATATGTAATGTGTGTGTGTATATATACATATATATATATATATATATGCATATACATATATATATTTCATAGTTTCTTCAAAAAATGGAACAATTTTTCATTCTAAAAATATCAATGCAAAAAGAACTTTCTCTATGGGAATAAATGACCTAAGATTGAATGAATAGCAAAAATAGAAAAAATCTATTGCTACCTTTGCCTGCCTCAAAGTATGCGGTCAGATCAATGGTCCCATTGAACTTTGCACTAGTGTAAAATCGTTTGATGTCTTTGATCAATAATGTGCACACCATTTTAAAAAGAATTTGATAAAGTCTAATATATTGTGTCATATATTCTCAGTGCTTATCCTGTATGTGCATGATTATATAATAGTTGCTTAGGATATATTTAATAATTCAGTTATTGTCAAATGGTGAGGAATAAAACATCATACAAAGCGTATATGTAAAGAATAAATGAATATAAATAAATTTGAATATTTTTATTTTTGTAAAACAAATTTCCACAAACCTAACAGTGGTTTTAGGTGGGGGAAAGTAGGTCACGTGTATTGTTTATTATTGTTTCAGCAGGTTAAAATCAAGGTAATGGTTGAGTCTGACCATGGAACTACCCGGTATACGCACAGGGTACACTCATGCTAAAAGGTCTGTGATTATGTGGACCTAGATACCATGAAAATTGTAAATTTGAAGGCCATCTTAAAATTCTGAGTACTTTAAAGAGTAGGAATGCAAACACACACACACACACACGCACAAATACATATGCACACACACACGCACACACAAGAAGATGAATCAAAGAGAGAAATTAGTTTGAATATTGTTTCTATTTCTTTACTGCTGTCTCCTATAGGCAAAGGAATTTAATAAAAGGACAGAAAATCCCATTCGCTTTGTGATTCCGCTATATGGAAATTGGCCTATCTCCTGTATTAATACCTCACATTGAGAGGAAGTTGTATACTAGACATTCTTTCAGGTTTTTTAGATATATTAACTCATGACTTCAGAAACTGAAATGGAGGCAATGTTTTTATAGTCTCTTTCTGAGTTAATAAAAGCAAAGCAGAAAAATATCAAATTTTTCATATGAGGTTCAAAATGCTGGCAAGTCATAACAGCTGGGTAATATACTCAACGTATTTTATGTACTCAGTAAACATGGCTATTGATTTGGTTTTTGTTTAGGATTATTGGAAAAGGAATAGTACAGAAGAACCAAGAAGAGAAGAAAACATGTATTTTAGTTAGCTAGCACTGTTGCTTCATTATGTTGGAGCTGCCCTGGAGCATACAATCAATGAGAAAACTAATTCCAAGTAACTTCTGCACAGCAGTGAGAAGTCGTGCTCCTCGATTTCTCAAGAAATTGAGCAAGAATGTGTAGAAGAAGGAATAGGGTAAAATGTTACAATGATAGTGAAACTTAAATCAGAGTGGCCAGCCACCATGCTGTGGAATCATCATTCTATTTAACAACAACAAAAAAATGGTAGTAAATGAAAAACATTCACTTCAGTGGTATTATAGATTTTGATCTCATGGAAAAGGATTCAAGCAAACTCAAGCAAGAGGATGATACACTTCCTTCCAAATTAGATTTCAGCCCTGCCAACAGAAATCCAGGCAATAACTCCTCCATTGCCTAAGGGATGATTGTGGGGTATCCCTAACTGACTTTTTCCTGACTCCTTTCACCCTCTCCTCTGCTTTCAAGTATTCAGATATTTTCAATACTTTTTTTTTTTTCACCAAGGCAGAAATGGCAAAGCCAATGAAGTGCTAAATGTTAGGTTTGTCTAAAGGGAACAGGAGGCAGTTCAAAAGGAGATGAAGGTATGGGAGGGAAAGAGGTAATATAAAAGTTTAATACTCAGGGTCCAATGAAGTAGGAAGAAATCTAGGAAGAAGGGACATTCTGAAAATTCTTTTTTTTTTTCCATTGTAGAAATTCATACCAAAAGAAACAAAGCCCATCTCCCTTAATTAATATTTAATAGGACTCATCCTACAATTTTAAGAGACTTTTTCATGTCCATTAGGGTAAAATAAACAATTTTTTTTCCTCAAGAAAAATAGAAAAAAATTAGTTACTTTGACTTGAAAGGAATAAGACAGAAATCAGTTGAACAACTTTGACAGACATTTTATGTCACTTTTATGAAAATAATTTGATGTTAAAATAAAGAAGAACAGGGCTGGGTAATTAGTTCAGTGGTGTAAGCACCTGCCTGTCAAGCATAAGGTCCTGAGCTTGATCCTTGGTACTGCAAAATAAAGTAAAAATAAAAATCTTGTGACAGATATTGAATAAGAATATAAGGCTGGGGAGATGGCTCAGGGGAATAAGTGCTTCCCTGGCAAGTGCAAGGGCCTGAGTTCCATCCCCAGTTCTGTAAAAAAGAAAAAAAAGAATATGATTTCAATCTTGTCAAATAGGTAAACATTTAAAATTATGGCATAGCCTACAAAGAAATGTGTTTTGATTGCTAAGGATAAATATTGTTAATATAAATCTGTGAGATGCAAGGATTCAATCAACATATAAATATAATTGAGTTAGAACTGCTTCACAGAGAACAACACTGTGGTTGGTAAACTTGGATTCAGTAAACATTCTAAAGCCAATGAATGCAGTAATGAGGCTATACAAAGAATTGGTAATTATGAGTTTGATATCTACTGAGTCGTTTCATGTCTGTCAGAAGAAGAGTATATTAGTTAACATTATCATAGAAAAAGTTTGTTGTAATTGTTGAAGTGTTTTCTATAATAATTGCTTTTCTAGCCTTCAGGTTAGTTTTGAAAGCTTGAATTATGAATATTTCATATTATATTGTCATATTCCATAAGCATACCTTATGCAAATTTATTTTCTTATATAGCCTCACATTGGCTTTTACTTCATTGAGAGAAATTAAATGTACATGAAATCACATATTTATTCATTGTAAAATGAATCCTCTTAGGAAAATTTTTTTCCAGAAAGCATCTCTGTTGCTATGTGTTAAAAGAAACTTCCGGTTTATTAATCTTATTACATAATGAAGCTATCTCGATAACTAGTAAGAAACCAAAATATGGAAATGATTTTCTCATGACTTAAATGAAATATCAATGTACAAAATATTGTACCACAACAGAAATGAAAGTATCTACTATAATTGTTAAGAGGATATAAGAGTACTGTGCTATTCATACACATTTACAAATTAAAAATTATTCATGGGTTGCTTAAAATTGGTGAAAAAAAGTACTAAAGGACAGATATTTCAATTAGGCAAATATCTGAAAAATCCTACATTTCTATTTCCAGTAATCTATCCATGGTAAGAAACAAAAATCCCATAAATACCTAGAAAAAATATCTATATCTTTTGCACATGGTTAAAAATGATACACTATTTTCTGCTTTATTTAATGATATTTTAGTTTATCAGGTTGTAAAAATTTCTGCAGGATCAGACTCCAGGTTATGTATTTTCTGATCACGATATCTCAGCTGCTTACTGAATTCTAAAAATCTGACCTTATGATGAATGGTAGCACAAATGCTTTGTATGCTAAAGAAGGAGAAAACTCTTTAGGCTTTCCATGCATCATTCACTTTAAATTCACATTGCATCTTATTTTCAAAACTCCAAAATCATATTACATGGACTTCACTTCCTTTATCTAAACATCCTGATTCAATTTTCATATTAAAGAGTTTCTGAACGTGACATCATGCATGGAATCAAAAGTAGAAGTTTGTTGTTCAATCTTACCTCCAGGAATATATATATTTTTTTATTCTAAGATAGGTCTAAAGGAAGCACATTTACAAGGATAGGACTTACAGATTTTATTGGAAGATGAAATTTAATTGATAAAGTATGGAGCATAAGAAATCACATGTATAGTAGCAGGCCTTTTTATTTTTATTTTCCTTAATATATTTGGTACAGGCTCAGACTCACAGTGATTTTCATGTTTTCAGCCACCATAAGTGCTAGAATTACAGGGCTACACCTCCAGCGTCAATTCAACATAAGTTTCAATGAATGGGGCCAGGGAGATGGCTCAGTGGACTAAGTGCTTCCCTGGCAAGCATAAGGGCCTGAGTTCAATACCATCCCACCAAAAAAAAAAAAAAAAAAAAAAAAAAAAAAAAAGAAATTTCAATGAATCTAATATAAAAAGAAAGACTATTGTTTCTTTCAGAAATTTTAGTTTTAGAATAATAAAATAAAAATGACACATAAAGTACTAATAGTGTAAAACTTGTTAAATTGAGGTGCAGTAGAGAAAAAAATAATGAAGGTTAAATAAATTTCTGATGGCTGTTGAATGCAACATATTGTGGTGTGCTGGAGCTTCAGAAAGGAATATAATTTAAGCAATCAACAGATTTTCTAATTCAAGCTGTACGTAATGATGTATATTTTCCTTATCAGAACCATGTCATGATTTGAATTGGGAATTTCAAGCCTTACAAATCTCTTACTCAAATACTCCTTTATGTTCTGTATGGGTAACAACAAAACCATCTATATCTATATCTATATCTATATCTATCTATCTATCTATATATAACATTTTATGTAGCAAATTACATAAATTATATATATTTATATATTTTTTGTTTCATTGCTTATCCTAAAACGTTTTGTAATCTACACTTTTGTTATTGTCTCTTACAATCTACCTCAAAAATATTATTTCTAATTTTTGAGCCTTTACCAGGTTTTATTCATAGATCACCATGATACCATGTATCATGTTTTAAAAATTAGTACAATTTGTTTTTCAGAAAATGTGAAAGTTTTAAAATTTAAGTTTTCATCTAAATTAATTCTGATAATATTTGAATGTTAAATAGTAAGTAGATTTTAAAAGGAGTTTATGAAAAAACCTTGACAAATATTTATTCTGGTTTGGAAAAGTAGTTTCTCCCAACAATTTACATTTTTCATGTATTTTTATTTCTCATTAAGTGACATACAAAATTAAATATGATTTCTCTTTCATATGTCTACCATATAAAATTATAAAAATTGTGTGATTTTAAAGTCAAAATTGTGGATCATACTTTTAAATTTTCTGTAATGTATACTTTTTGTCCAGAACCTATACATCGTTTGCATTGAAAATGTATATGATTTTGATATTAAATGTCATTTATGTGCCTTTATTGTTATCTAAGGATGAGATTTTTGGTACCAGAAATTGAACTCAGGACCTCAAGCTTGCCAGGCAATTGATGTACCACAGAGCTATATTCCCAGACCTTAAAGATGACTTTGAGGGCTGGGAGTGTAGCTGAGTGGACTAAGCACTAGCTTAGGTAAATGCAGGGGCCACGGTTCGATCCTGGGCACTCTATGCTGAGTTGGCCTCGCCCCTGGGCGCCCTGAGCCTGCAATGGAGTCCAGGTGTTGTGGTGCATGCCTGTAATCCCACTTCTAGGGAGTCAGAAATTAGGAGGACCACCATGAGTTCAAGCTGCATAGTGAGACCCTCCACACACACAAAGAAAGGATAAAAATGGCTACTTTTATTGATGATAATACAGATAACCAATAATTAGAGGAGGGCTATATTGGTCAAACAAACTTAAACATATGAATAATCAATTTTAAAATCTTTATTATTTTAGATGATATTTCAGTTTAAAGGATAACATTTGCCAAAGCTAAATGTGTAGTACCTTTAAATGTAGATATTTGCAGACAGTGTAATACAGAGATTTAAATTAATATTTTTGTAAAGTAAACACATATGTGCTTATTAGTATAATTTTGGTTGAATAACAGTATTAGGTATGAATTATAATGAGCATATAATCAACTGAATGATATGTTTTGAATATGAACAAATGCAGCAGATACCTGACTTTCCAGGGCCTTAAATTCCTTTCTCCTTTACCTCCTTTTATTTTTAAACTCTTCTTCTAATTTAAAAGTATTTATATGAGACCTGTTTTTTCCTGGCAAAAATGTCTTTATCACCCAAAGTGCATCACCTGCCATTGCCATAGTAACTTCACCTAGCAAGTGAGGATACACTTGGCTTAGTCTCAACTTGCAGATGCGCTGGAGCTGACTATGTGTCTGGCCACGCCCATACTCACTTAGGAATGTGCTCTTGCTCACTTACCAAAAGATTATGCTTAACCTGGAAATCTCCTATTGATATATGTGTAAAAAGTTCTCTTTGCTAGTTTAGTTGTAAAATTGATGTTTGTATTCTTGATTAGGATTAGTACTAATGTTAATCATTTCCCTTATAAGAACTGGATCACATGTACAGTATTATCGAAAGAAAGAGAGTATTCATCATGATGGAAAATGCTGCCTTAACACAAGGATATCTAAGTACTGTTGTTACATCCAGACAAAGTTATGCATACTAGATTTTGGGTCAAAATTACGGCAGTTTTGCAAAAACTTAATCTTTACAATCTGACAAAACATTCAATTTTAAGGCTTGCTGCCTTTTAACTAAGAAATGACATTAGTGATTATAATTGAAGAGATATCAAATGGAAAGTTTAAAATTATAGAATATATTGGAAGATACAGTATGTATTTCTTATATAAAAGCTTGGATTTACATTTTTAAATTATTTTGTATGCTACGTTTCACTTTTAAAAATGTAATCTTTTTTTTTTTAACATAAACGTGCTACATCAGAGAAGATGTACAAGTTTACCATGAAAATGAGCAAACTCAATTTTACTTATAACCAGATGGCAACATCCGATTTTACGTCTTGGAATTCATTATAGGTAAATGAGCGAGATCGTCTCCTAAGATTTGTTGGTCTCTTGGGTCTTCCTTCTATCAAGTCTAAATAGATGTCAGATTTCAGAAATCGGGTGTAACTGTCTTGTTCCATGAGCTGATACACTCTGCTCTGTGCAGCGTCAAAACTGTGGAGTGTGGGGTGAGCGATGCTCTGAGCAATGACTTCTTTGGTGTGAAAATCAAGATTCACCTGTACAGACGGAGACAAACATACAGTTAATCTACTTAAGCAGTCACCTTTGAGAACACAGTTCAGGACAGACACCATGTTGTGTTTTAGATAGAGTATGCTTGGATGGCTGTGTAGTATTTCTTTTTCTAAGGTCCAGGGATCTGGTGATTTATTCTGGGTTGACAGTTCATTTGTCTTCTGTCTCTCTGTGCTCCTACCTGGTCCTTCTCACTCTTAGAACAGCTGCATGTTTCAATGGTGTGTATTATACAGACTGTTGGGTTAGCTCATTCATTTTCAAAGGAGAGGACTAAATTTAATGTTAAATTCTTTGAATTATGGAAAATAGTTAATGTGGTGTGTATTGTGGATTTCACGATTAGGCATTGCTTAATCCCAGCATTCATTTCATTGTGTTACAATGCTTTCCTATACGCAAATATATGCTACTGCATAAATGTCTTCAAAAGGTAACACAATTTTTTAATCTTTTTATCCTACTACTACTCATACACCTACTCCGGTTTCTTTTCAGATTGCATAAATCTTTCGCCTTTTACTACTGATACAGCTGGTTTTGATTGTCTTCAGGTGGAGTCCTTCATTTTCTCTAGGTAGCACAATACAACTAGCTGCTTTTTCTAAAGATATGTATAAGGTTGGTATTGGGGAAGAGGGAATACTACATTGAAAAGAACCAGATTGAAACATACAAAAGCAAGAATAATGACCTTCATTTCTGGTGGCAGGATTATCCACAGAGATAATACTACTTTGTCAGCAGTGTTACAATTTAAATCATAAATATTCTCTGTAGGCCCACCCGTTAGAGCATTACTGCCAGTCTTGGCACTATTGTAAGGTATAGAGTCATTAGGAGGAAACTAGTGACGGAACTCAAGTCTTAGGGGCATGTCTTTGAAGGGAGTTTTGGGATCTTGTCCCTTTCTTCTCCTTCCCTTTTTGCTTCAATCTTATGAGGTAAGTGTTTTTTTTCTTTTTTTTTTTTTTTTTTCTGCCACTACCTTTATTATTCTGTACTGGTTTTTCCACAAGCCTGAAGCAAAGGGACAAAGTGCTGATGGACTCAACACTGCAGGCTGTTTAGTCAGTTTCTTCTGTAAGCATATTTGTCCCTGGTAGTTGTTATAGAAAGCTAATACAGACAGTATTAATTTACAGCCAACCAAAACTTTGAATTTTGACAGTTTTACCCCCTAAATGAAACATGTAATCAGAACAAGATACTGCAATCGTTTCTTCACTTGAAACATTGCTTAGTTTCCATTATTTCTCTGCTACAAAATTTTCTTTTAACCTATGCTCCATCAGAGAAATCACTCTCTGTATAAAATATTTGCATAGCTGGACAACCTAATGTTAAAATGAGACCACTTCCTTCATTTCTTTTCAGGAGACACGAGAGAAGTCTTCACAGATAGTCAGGGAAGGAACATCTGAGAGGATGAGGGAAGAGAGCAGGTGGCTCAGGAGAGCAGCAGTGTAGATGTGGGGGACCTCATGGATAAGCCTGTCAGGTTGGGATGGGTGGAGCAAGGTGATCCCAAGGAGGAGGATGGAACCAGGACAGGAAGAGGGAACACCTACGGCTCAGGAGGGGAAGCCTGGGACTCCCAGTCAAAGGGGAAGGGCAAAGAAAGTCCCCAGGAAGAAGTGCAGTCCAGGAGTGGGGGGGGATCCTAGGAGTGAAGGTGGTAGGGAGGGATAAGGGAGTTTCTCCCTATTTCACAGTCTCCCATCAAGAGAGAAAGGTGTGTGTCCTTGGGCTCATATAAGATGTGCAGCTGAGAAAACCGAGTGAGATAAATACTGTCTTTATTTAAAAAGAAATAATAAAATGAGACAACACAATATTAAAATGGTACATGTTAAGCATGCCTTGATCTCCCTTGGCTTCATCTCTTACAGAGATATTTAGTTTGGATGAGAAGTGGCTTTTGTGAAGGTGATTAACATGCAGTGCAATTGTTTCTATACACTCAGAGTAGATGAAAAACTGTAGAGTGATTTCAGTTGTACACTTGCTTCCACTGTGATATCTTATAACATTATGTTTTATATATAAATCTCTATAAAAAGTATTTATGGATCAACAAAGTCTTATACTTTATGGTAGACTACGTGGGAGGACCAATTTGATGAAGGTAGGTTCTCTCAAATGTTTTTCAGGGAAATAACAAATTTTTTCGAATCATTTTTATTATACCTCTTGTGGAGCATCAGTCCGTATAAATTTCTCATATATTGCTTTTGCTTTAAGGATAATTTGTTGAGGTTCCTTGCTTTTCTTGAATTCTTCACATGCTATCCAAAATTCAATATTTTCCTCACTGAATTCAGTTTTAAGAAATCTGGTAAAAGCATCCAGTCCATCTACAAAAAAAGGTTAAAAGGCACATACTATCAATGTTGAAATATGTTACTTGATATTAAAGCATAACTAGAATATTAACAGAAAAGATATAAATTTTCTTTAATAAACCTCAGCAACATGTATCTTCTCAGGATTCCTGAAGATCGTCTTATAAATTAACTCTAGTTTCATAGCTATGCAAGGTAAGCTTAATTCTTATTGAAATAAGGCTGATATATTTAGGCCTAAGTCCTCACCCCTAAGAGTTAAGTGGGATTTCTATTATGTATTTCAGTTTGTGTTGCTTTTACCTATTTGCCTTCCAGAGTGTCAGGGTTGTTCAACAGACTCAAGATTTTTTCTTTGGAACTCATCTTCACCCCTTTTAGACAAATTCCCTGTACAATTTTTTTTTCTTTCCAGGGCTTCTACAGGCCTCTTTCCCAAGCATATCCACCAGGACACTCACTCCTGGGTACTTATGCATCTGGTTCCAAGTGTGGGCAAGGCTGACACTTGCAGATCGGAAGGTCTTATCAGTTATCACAAAGGCCTCTCACAGTATGGAGATAAACAATGAAAGGGAAGAAAGAGGGAATAAGCTATATCAAATTAGGAAGGGTTCATAGATTTTAAATTCAAATATAATTCTCCCAGTGGTTTCCATAGTATATTTGTCAAATGAAAAGGTTGTATATATTTTAAACAGATTGATGAATAATTCTTAACTATTTAGACATATAGTTTGACATTTGTTTTTATTGTTTTCTAGTTTTCCCTTTTCTTCTCTATCCTCCTGGCTTCTCTTTCATATTGTTTTTCTCAGAGCACTTCCCTGCTGTAACTTATGCATATTATTTGCCTCTGAAAGGAAATGGCACTACAAACAAATAAGCAAAATAATAAAATTTCTGAGTTAAATTTTGACATTAAGAAAATTTAAATCCCATCACAAGGCATCATCAAAAGAAAAATTTGCTTTTGATTTCAAAATTATTCCAACTACTGAAATATCTCTTTTTACATCTATCAATGCTTTCATTAAATTTTTCTATCCTTGGCCACTTACTCAGCTCTCCTCATTTGCTATATTAAAATGCACTTTTATTTAACATTCCACTTAAACAATTTTTGCCCAATTGACATATTATATTTGGTGAACATTTTTTCTTCAATCCATGTTACTTCTCTTTACAATATTCACCATGATAAAAATTGATATGTAACTCATTTTAATGACACTTACATTGCTGAGTTTTCTCTTACATGTCTACTCTTGTTTCTCTATATTTTCTCATTTTATTCTTATTCATCTGTCACTTACATATATTTTTCTGGAAAATTGTCACAAATATAACCAATATATTGATGATTCTTATAAGTCACATCCATTCATCCTCCTTTCTTAGCTCCAAACCTTAGTGGATCAGTCTATGGTTAATATTTCCATTGAATTCAACAGCAAAATAGTCATGTCATATTTGAGGTCATCATCTTTAGTTCAACTATTTTCAGTATGTAAGGTGATCAAAAATTGCAATGTGTGATTAAATAAAATGCATAGTGAAAGGTACATTGTTGTTGACCCTCTTCAAAATACTCTCTTATATTGAATATACCTATTCTCTCATTCCTTCCACTTTCTTAAGCAGGTATGGAAGTCTTCTTTCATAAATGTCATAAGGAGTTGTGATCAAAACTGGTGTATGCTGCTGCCAATTGCTGTGCAATGGAAAGTTAGGTTCATAAAAACATTATAATGTGTCCCCGTCCATGCATTTCACTGGATCTCACACTGTGCAACTTCTGGCTCTATTCCAAAGTTAAAATGGACAACCAAGGTAAATATTTTGAATTGATTCAAGCAGCCATGACAACACAAACTGAAGATGCTTCTGCAAGGAACTTGCAGAACTAGTTCAGAAAGTGAAAAAAAGAGTTTAAGTGCATTCAAAATGAAGGACAATACTTTTAGGAAGCTAATGGAAATGTGTACTTTATTATAATAATTTTAAAAAATTAAATTTTCACTGTATTTTGTGATGACACTTCATATTCTCATTCCTTAACATCATCCACTCAGTGTCATAAACCAATTTTCCCTTTACCTCTATGTAGTTCCCAAATACATATTGGCAATTTCATGCATCTTAGCCTCATTTTTTTCAATATATGACATCTATAATTGTTTTCATCAGAACAGAGTGATCGCTCATGTAGATCATTATAAGAAACTCCTAATATAACTCTACATCCAGGTTTCCCTTTCTTCTCCACATTCTCACTTTACCAGAGTCTTGCTGGCAATATCTTTCTGAAGGACAAATTTTATGATTCTTCACTGTTTAAAAATTTCCACTATTGCCCATTTTCATCACTTTTTAAAGTGTAAAATATGAGAAATCCCTCATGTGTATGGCATATTTCTTCAACTCTTAGATATAGCTCCTGTGAGATATGCTTTACACTTTCATATGTCAACTTCACCTGTCTGATTTCTTCAGTGTAGTTCACATAGTACATTTACATTTAAATTTAAAGTCATTTTGTTTGAAAAACCTTTATAACTCCTTGAAGAGTAAGTAGAGCTCCATTTATATATGACTTTCTAGTGTCCATGATCACAGTTAAATTATCATAGTACCATTTCCTTTTGTTTTCTTCTTCACATTAGGAGATTCACAAGATTAAAACCCATGTCTAATTTATCACCAAGTTTCCAGTTCTCAGCATGAAGAAATCATCAAATAATTACTTATCAAAAAGTTATAAATAATATAATTGATAAAAATTCTACAGTCTCCAAAATAGGTCATATAAAGATCAGAGCAGAAATTAATGCATTAGAGACAAAGAAAAGAACGCAAAAAAGAATCAAAGAATTGTTCTTTTAAAGAATAAATAAAATTGATAAATCCCTAGCCAACCTAATCAAAAATGGAAAGAAAAATTCAAATTCTGCAATAAAGAATGAAAAAGGCAAAATAAGTACAGATCTTACAGAAATTCAGATCATCAATACCTACTTCCAAAATCTTTAGTATTAAAGAATGGAAAACAGAATAAATGGACAGTTCCCAAGATATCTATGAAATGCCAAAGTTGAGTCAAAAAGATACACAAACTCTAAATAACCCAGTAATTAGAAACAAATGGAAACTGTAATAAGAAAAACCTACCAACAAAGAAAAGTCCAGGACCTGATGGATTCACAGAAGAATTCTGCAAGAAATTAGGATAAGATTCAAGGCCAACTTTTCTCCAACCCTTCAGTGAAATTGAAAGGGATGTGAGTAGTTCAAACTTGTTGCTAGAGGCAAGTATTACTCCGATTCCAAAATCAGAGAAAAAATTCAGGTAATAAAGTGAACTGTATGTCAGTCTCTAATGAATTTTGATGAAAAAAATCTTCAATAAAATACTCGCAAGCAGATTGCAGGAAATATTCAAGAAGATCATACATCACCACCAAGTGTGATTCATTCCACAATGTGGGAGTGGCTCAATATATGCAAATCCATAAATGCAGTGCAAGAAATGCTACAATCAACATGGATCACAAGAACCAAGAACAAAAGCCACATGATCATCTCAATAGATGCAACAAAAGCTTTTGACAAAGTCCAATACTCATTTATGATAATAACCCTACAGAGAACTGGAACAGATGATCTATATCTCGGCCTGATAAAAGCTATCTATGAGAAACCAAGAGCCAACATAATACTAAATGTGCAAAAATGGAAGGCCTTCACTTTAAAATCAGGAATAAGAGAAGAATGTCCATTGTTTTCACTCCTATGTAATATAGTTATGGTAACATTAGCCAGAGTAATTAGACATGAGACAGAAATGACAAGAATAAGAATTGCAAAGGAGGTAAAAATATCATTATTTGCAGATGACATGATGCTTTACATAGAGGACTCCAAATACTCCACCAAGAGTGTTATAACTTTAATCACCAAAGTCAGCAATGTAACAGGATACAAAGTCAACACCCAAAAATCAGTGGCATTTCTGTACACAAACAATTAACACACTGAGAAAGAAATTAGGGATTCCATGCCTTTCATAAGAACATCCATAAAAATACAAAATAGGAATTAATCTCAAAAAGGACAATAAGATTTATAAAGTGAAAATTATGGTATACAAAGAGATTAAAGAAGATTTGAGAAAATGGAAAAATACTCCATGCTCCTGGGTAGGAAGAACCAACATTTTGAAAATGGCCATACTTCAAAAATTGTTATACAGACTTATTGCAATCTGATTAAAATATCATTAGTATACCTCACAGAGCTATAGAATACATTCCACAAATTTACTTGAAAAGCAAAGAGATCCAGAATATCAAAAACAATCCTGGGAAATAAAATAAAGGCAGAAAGTATCACAATTCCTGACATAACATTACGCTATAAAGTTAATGTTTTAAAATCAGCATAGTATTTAATGTTTTAAAATACTGGCATAGAGACAGGCCTGAGGATCAGTAGAACAGATTAGAAGATACAGACACACTTAGCCACATTTTCTTTGATATAGGGGCCAAATTTTCTCTCTGTAAGAAAGATACCTCTTTAATAAATGCTCATGGAAAACTGGCTTTCCACTTGCGGAAAACTAAAACTAGACCCACGTGCATCACAGTGTACAAAGTTACAGTCAACATGGATCAAAGATTTAAATATTAAGACAGAAACACTAAATCTTCTACAGAAAAATGTAGGGATAAATCTTAAAAAGCATAGCAATAGGTAAGAAGTTCATTAACAAAAACAAAAACACACAGGTAATAAAGAATCAACAACTAGGATCCCATCTTTTTAAAAATTTTCTACCCTTGAAAGGACCTCTCCCACCAAGTACAAAGAAACCTCACAAACTGGAGAAAAAAGTATCTTATTGTCCTTCCCCAAAAGGCCTTTTATCTTGAACATATAAATAATGAGAGAAAAAATCATGGCCGCCAAATTCAAAGACAGTTCAAAAATGGGTATCTCAGTCCAGCCCCAGACACCAGCCAGAGACAGCGGCTGACTCCAGCGGACTCCTGGATCCCGCTCCAAGCTCTCCCAGCAAGTGGGAATTTGCACGACTCACCAGGCTTTCCAGATCAGTGAGAGTGAGGTGAGTCTGAGGGAGAGCCATTGGCTTCTTCCCATGCTTGCTACCTGGATCCTGCCCCCAAGACCTCCAAGCCAGTGACTGGCCTGAAACCTCAGGACCCACTAACCAGCACCTCCCCATATCCCCTGCCCTAAAGCCCGCTGAAAGAGTGGGAATTTCCCCGATTCTCTGGGCATCAAACTTCAGTGAGTATAGAACTCCAGGCCTGCCGTGCCAGAGAGACATTTCCCAGGGATTACCTGCCCCCGCACCCCTGTGGCCCAGTGAGCTCCAGGCAAACTGTGCCAGAGAAACATTTCCAGGCAATTGCCGGTCCCACCCCACAGCCCAGTGCAGGTTGGCCTGGAGTGAGAACTCCAAGCCTGCCACACCGGTGAGACATTTCTCAGCAATCCTCAGTCCCACACCACAGACCAAAACCCAGCACAGCCTGGCCTGTGAGTGAGGGCTCCAGGCCCGATGCACTGGAGGGACTTTTCCCAGTCTTCTCGGGTCATGGCCGGTAGACCCGGACCCAGCACAGGCTGGCCGACCCAGTACAGCCTACTCAGTGAATAAGATTATGCATTATCCTTTTGTGAGCCCAGAAGACCCACCAAAGCCCAGGTCTGCCCACGTGGGAAACAACCTGCCTGACACAGGAGGGCTGACCCCGGGAACCAACAGAGGGGAACCAAGGAGTTGCAGCAATAAAGGAACTGAACACAACAGCTAGATCCAGGACAGGCATAACTGGAAAATCTCAAACTTAATAGACTGGCACCTGAATCTCATAACAAGCTAAGGTTATAGCTTCATCAAAGCTCTACACCAAAGGTCAAAGGTCAGTGCTATACAAAATGACAAAGAGAAGGGGAAAAATGCAATCCCAGACCTCGAGTCCATCAGGAATGGCAGAGGACACTAGCTCAGCTGCAACGAATGAACTAACAGATACAGCAGCAAAAGAACAACAGCAGAAAGCTATAGAGGAAATAAAACAGGAAGTAATGCCCCAAATTAAAAAGAGAATATCTGAATACATAGTATCTGAAATAAAGAATGAATTACAGAAACATTGGGTGGAAAAACTATGCTCACCCAGAACAAGGGCAGAGAACACTATTTCAGCTGATATATATGAATTAACAGTATCTGAAGCAAAGAAACAACAGTGGAAAGATCATGAGGAACTCAAAGCAGAAATAAGTTCTGAAATCAAAAAGGAACTTTTTGAAGTCATAGCATCTGAAACACAGAAACAAGCTCAGAAATATACAGAGGATACCCAACTTGGAAGAAACACAGCAGAAAAAGAATTAATAACTACCTCTAAAGAAGACATGGATAAAAAAAATTGAGAAGATCAGTAATATGATGGAGTCCTTGAATAAGCATTACAGAAAAGAAATAGTACACATGAAACACAGTCAAGAGAAATAGAAGAACTAAAAATATTAATCATGAGTCTACAAAACCGTCAGTGAAAGTGAAGACAGAGTTTCAGATCTTGAAGATGCTGGAGCAGCTAGTGAAAAGGTGAGAAAGGATCTCTTAAAAACAAGGAGAATGCAGGAAAAAATAATTCATCACCTGCAAGATGACTCCAGGATGAACAATGTGAGAATAATTGGTATTAACGAGAATGAAGGAGTCAATAAATGACATAAAAAGAATTTGGGGAGAAATAATTGCAGAAAACTTCCCAAATATGAGGAAACAATCCAACATCCAGGTCACTGAAGCATACAGAACACCAAATAACCTCAACCCAAGCAGAAACACACCGAGACATATAATAGTTAACATCCCAGAAATCCAACACAAAAATAATATACTGAAAGCTGTGAGAGAGAAGAAAGAGCTCACATTCAAAGGAAAACCCATCAGATTGACAGCCGACTTCTCTACACAAACAATGAGAGCAAGGAGAGCATGGAGCAGAGTTCTTCAAGTCCTACATGAAAACAAATTCCAGCCCAGACTATTATACCCTGCAAAAACTCTCTTTCAAGTTTGATGGAGAAGTGAAATACTTCCACGACAAAAAAAAACTAAAGAATTTCATGATGACAAAGCCATCCCTTCACAGGCTACTGAAAGATGTTCTAGAGAGAGACCACAATGACCAGAACTCCATGCAAGAGAATGGAAGGAACCCCATTAAACTGGACAAAGAATTAAACACAGGCTACAAAGGAATAAACAATGCCAGGTAAATATCATGACAAACATAAGTCAACACATTTCAATTATAATCATCAATGTAAATGGAGTCAAATCACCAATTAAGAGAAATAGACTGGCTTAGTGGATTAGGAAAGAAAATCGAACAATATGCTGTATACAAGAAACACATTTAACTCAAAAAGACATTCATAGGCTCAAAGTCAAAGGATGGAAAACAATACTACAAGACCCAGCACCTCAGAAAAAAGCAGGAGTAGCAATTCTGTTCTCAGACAGTCTCAAATTCAAACCAAGAAGGATCAAACGACACAAAGAAGGCCACTATATATTAGTCAGGGGAAAAATCCAAGAGGAAGAGGTAACACTCATAAGTATCTATGTACCAAACACAGGAGCACCCAACTATGTAAGACAAATCTTAAGGGACATGAAAAACTTAATGTCTAAGAACACAATCATAACAGGAGATCTTAACACAGCCTTATCTCAAAAAGATAGGTCAACCAGAGAAAAAAATTTCAAGGACGTAGCAGAACTGAACCAGAGCTTGAAACAAATGGACCTGGTGGACATATACAGAGTGTTCCACCCAACCACAGCTGAATACACATTTTTTTCAGCTTCACTCGGGTCATTTTCCAAAATAGACCACATACTAGTCCAGGGGTCATGCTTAAGTATATGCAAGAAAATAGAAATTATCCCTTGAATATTATGTGACCACAATGTAATGAAACTGGAAATAAATGACAAAAGAAACCAGAAAACCCCACTAAACTCATGGAAACTAAACAAAACCCTACTCAGCAATCAATGGGTTGCAGAAGAAATTCAACAAGAAATTCAACAATATGTACCATTCAATGAAAATTCAAGTAAAACT
Source organism: Ctenomys sociabilis (assembly GCA_004027165.1). NCBI lineage: Eukaryota > Metazoa > Chordata > Mammalia > Rodentia > Ctenomyidae > Ctenomys > Ctenomys sociabilis. The sequence goes on along the minus strand of PVKA01014938.1, from coordinate 1,000 downwards.
TACCGGAATTTATGGGATGCAATGAAAGCAGTTCTCAGAGGGAAAATAATAGCTATGAACTCACACATTAGGTAAATAGAAAGGGAACAAATTAGCAACCTAATGTTGCACCTCTGACAACTAGAAAAAGAAGAGCAAACAAAACCCAGAGTGCCAAGATGGGAAGAAATCAAAAAGATTAGAGAAAAAATTAATTCAATTGAGATGAAAAAAATAGTTCAAAGAATGCAGAAATCAAAAAGTTGGTTCTTTGAAAAACTAAATAAAGTTGATAAGCCTTTTGCCAACCTCATCAAAAAGAGGCAAAAGAAAATTCAAGTACAAGCGATAAGGAATGAAAAGGGTGAAATCACCACAGACGCAGCAGAAATTCAGAAGATTATCAATAGTTACTTCGAGAAGCTTTATGGACACAGAATAGAAGTCACAGAAGAAATGGACAGATTCCTCGTAAGGTACAGATTACCAAAACTGAATCAAGAAGATATAACAACTCTCAACAAGCCGATAACAGCCAGGGAAACATAATGAAAAGCCTACCGACAAAGAAAAGTCCATGTCCTAATGGATTCACAGCTGAATTCTACAAGAAATTTATAGAAGATTTAATCCCCACACTCCACAAACTCTTCCATGAAGTTGAAAAGGAAAAAGTCCTCCCAAAATCATTTCTGCAGGCAATATAATACTGATTTCAAAACCAGGGAAAGGCACAACCAAAAAGGAGAACTACAAGCCAATCTCCCTCATGAACATAGATGCTGAAATACCCAACAAAACCCTGGCAAATAGGATACAGCTAATCATCAAGAAGATCATACACCATGACCAGGTAGGATTCATTCCAGGGATGCAAGGATGGTTCAATATTCGAAAATCTATAAATGTAATACACTATATTAATAGACTGAAATCTAAAAACCACATGATCATCTCAATTGATGCAGAGAAAGCCTTTGACAAAGTCCAACACTCATTCATGTTCAAGGTCCTACAGAAA
>PVKA01014937.1:0-51235 GCA_004027165.1 Ctenomys sociabilis | reverse complement strand
CACCTATCCACTCTACCCCCTACCCATCTATCCACCCACCCATCCATCTATCCACCCACCTATCCACTCCACCTACCTACCCATCTACCCACCCACCCATCCATCTATCCATGTATCCACCCACCTACACACCCTTCCACTCATCCATCCATCCACTCATCCTATGACGTGGTGTGTATCTGTGTATTAGGAGTATACAAAGGAGACGGTTAAAAAAAGCAAAGTAAAACTTACAGCAGGGGTGGGCACGGTGGCATAATCCTGTAACCCCAACACTCTGGAAAGCTAAGGCAGGACGACTATAAATTCAAGCCCAGCCTGGGCATTTGAAGTGCTTAGCAAGAGCCTGTCACTACCTGGCAATGCATGCCTATAGTCTCAGTGGTTGGGAGGCTGAGGCAGGGGGATTGCTGTGAGTTTGAGAACAGCCTGGGCTACAAAGTGAGCTCAAGGCCAACCTGAGCTGCATAGCAAGACCTGTCTCAAATAGATAATAAATGAATAAATAAAGTTCTGGGGATGTATCTCAATGCCAGGGCCCTGGGATCAGTCCCCAGTACTGGGGGAGAAAAGACTTTAGGAGCTTAAATGCCCTGAAAGGTTATCTCAGATTTCGCAGGTAGAAACTTTTTTCTAACGGGGAGACTTAATCCAGACATCACATTTACAAGACCTCTGAAAGGAGCTAGACTGCTAAGTACTTACAAGCTCCTGCTTTCAGCCTGTAGTGGGTCAGCAGGAAGACAGCAGGCCTATCATTTTGGCTGCCACTTGGAAGGCCTATTTTTATTTATTTATGTATTTGGTACAGGGCCTTGCTACACAGCTTGGACTCATAGTGGTCCTCCTATCTCAGCCTCCTCAGCGTTGGGATTATAGGTATGTACCATTATGCCCGGTTTTAGGGGCTGGCACAGCACACCCCAGGGACCCAGGGCCAGCGTGGCACGCGGTACCAGGGACTGAACCTAGGTCCTTGTGCATCCCAGGCAGGTACTTGACCTCTGAGTTATCTCTTCAGCCCTAGACCTTTTTCTTTCTTTTCTTTTTTTAATGTATTTGGTGCAGGGTCTCTAGGGTCTCACTATGTAGATCAGACTCGTAGTGATCCTTCTGTTTTCAACCTCCCAAGTGTTGGGATTACAAGTGTCCACCATTGTGCCCAGGCTCAATTGGGGTGGTGCCACAGCACCAGAAGCGAACCCCAGCCCCTGTGTCTGCCTAAGGAGGTGCCTTCGTCCACTGAGCCTGCCCATTGAGCTTTTTCTTGAGCCGCTCCCACCAGCACACTCATTCTAAGCAGGATCTCAGAGAGTCAGATGCAAATGAGTTTCTCGGGCTCTCCAATTTTCTTTTTTCTTCTCTTTGCGATCATATTCTCGCCTCTGAACCTGTGACAGTGGCCAGGTGACTGGCCCTCTGGCCAGCGGACCACATGTTTTCATGCTCTGCTTTGTTGACAGGAAAGCTGGCTTCCTGTGAGGCCAGGGATTGATTCATCACTGGCTTCTGCCACTGCCTACTCACGGCCGGTGGGGAACTGTGATTTTCAAACATGAGCTCTCATTACTGAATAGGCCTAGAGTGTGATGCGGGGCTCCAGCAGTCTTCTTTTTATGAGGGTGTTATTTTCCCAGGGCTTTGGGAACAAATTGCTACAAACTGGCTGGCTCAAAACATGAATGTATCTCTGTGTAGTTCAGGAGTTCACAAGTCCACCATGGAGGAGTCGGCAAGCTGGTTCTTTCTGGGTGTTCAGGGAGGAAATCTGTGCCTCACCCTTCTTTTGGCTTTTGGTGCTACTTAGCAATCCATGGCTAACAGACTCCAGGCTCTGCTTTGGTTCATACATGGTTTTATGTGTGCTCGTGCTCAAATATTTTTCTTTTTAAAATCATTTATTTCTTTCTTTGGTGCAGGGTCTGGCTATGCAGCAGCTCTGACTTGTACTGATCCTCTTGTCTCAGCTTTCCAATTGCTGGGATGACAGGTGTGCGCCATCACGCCCAGTTTTGATACCATGTGGTACCAGGGATCGAACCTGGGTCCTTGCACTTACCAGACAGACACTTAGACTACTGAGCTATCTCCTCAGCACCAAATGTTCTTCTTCTAAGAAAGAGTTATCACTCAGAGGACTCAAGACCTGCCCAATTTAGGATGGCCTGATCTTTACTGGATTATATGTGTAAATACTCTCAGGTCACATTCCCAGGTTCTGGACTGCTGTAATCTATGGGGAGAATCTCTTAGATTTCAGTTTTTTTTTTTCTTCTGTGTTCCTAACATAGTCTGTAATACAACAGGTGTTCAATAACTGAGTGTCTGTGTATGTGTGTATGTCTGTGTATGTGAGAGAGAGGCAGAGAGGCAGAGAGAGACAAAGAGAGAGAGAGAGAGAGAGAGACAGAGGGAGGCTGGAATTTGAACTTTTGAACTTACAATGTTTGCCCTGAGCTATATCCCCACCCCCTTTTAAATTTTTTATTGAGTCAGGGTCTCATCCAGTTGACCAGGCTGTGCTTGAGCTTTCTATCCTCCCTAAGCCTCCCGGAATTCTGGGATTATAGGCACGTGCTCCTATGTCTAGCTCTGATGAATATTTTCTAGCAGGTATGATGGCATATGCTTGTAATCCCAGTGCTCCAGAGGCTGATGCAGGAGGATCATGAAGAGTTCAAGGCCAACCTGGGCCTCATGGTGAATTCAGCACCAGCCTAGATTACATATCAAAATCCTATCTCAAATTTTTTAAAAAAAATTTATGCAATAAAGAGTAAATATAGGAGCCAGGGTGTTGGCTTAGTAGAATAAGTGCTTTCCTGGCAAGCACAAGGGTCTGAGTTCAATCCCCTCTGGTGACAGAGGACTTGAATTCAAAACCTGCCTCTTCCAGTTTCCAGGTAACCCTCAGAATGCTCCTTTCCTCTTTCATTTAAGGGGACAGGGATAACACCCTGCCTGTAAGATTTGAGGGTTAAATGAAGTGCTCCATGTAAGCACTTAGCATAGATGTGGCACTCAGCATACACAGCTACAGGATAGATAACAATTTTTGTTTCTTTTTTTTTTTTTATGTATTTAGTACAGGGTCTACAGGGTCTCCCTACACAGATTGGACTGTAGTGACTCTCCTGTTTTCAGCCGCCCAAGTGATGGGATTATAAGGGTGTGCCACCACACCTAGTCTCAAATGCCTTCTCAGCATACCCCAGGGGTAGAGCTGGCATGGCACTCCGGGACTCAAACCTTGATCCCTGTGTCTGCCTAAACAGGAGCTTTAATCTACTGAGCTATCTGTCTGGCCCTGGGATAGTGATTTTTGCCATTAGGATAATGTGCATTGGGATCACCACTATGATCTGCATGCTGCAAGATCTAAACAACCCACCATGGAGCAGGGAGGTGGAGCTGCAGAGGCAAATCCCTGCAGATCCCCTTGTGGGTGTGCACACTGGCCAGCACCTATGTGTTAATCAACATAACAGCTGCAATAAGAGCGCTTGCAAGGCGCCTGGTGGACTACCAGTCCATTTCATTCCCAGCAAAAACAATTTGTGTCTTGCTGCCCAGATGGAAGCTGGGCCCAGGTTGGTGCGTGGCTGAGCCAATGTTCAAGCCAAGCTATAGAGCATTCTGTATAAGGGCTTGGAGGTACCAGGCAATGAGCACCAAGGCTTGGGTTGGCTTCGCCATATGGGCTGCTGCAGGGGGGGCAGGTGGAATCTCATCAGCTCATCCGTGTCTACAAGGCAACCCGAGAAATGTGTTACAGAGGTCAGTCACTGGGAAGTGGACGCAGCCACCAGTGAGGGGGAGTGGCCACCAGGGAGTGTGTTTGCTGAGTGCAGACACAGCCACTGACCCTGCTGTACCCGCTTGTCTCTCGGGGCTCGGGGCTCCTAACACTACGCTTATTTGTCCTGCCACATGGCCTCTTGGCATTCCCTGGGGGGCCCTGCTCCCCCTGTGGGTTTTCCTCCCCTTCCTGGCATTGCAGAGTCCTTTCCTGACCAGTCTGCCTGACACCACCCCTTCTGCATGCAGTCCGTCACCCTTCCATTTCATTCTCATCTCAGTGCCACTGATGAAATCATTTCTTTTTTAGCTCATTATGTAGTCCAAGCTGACCTGGGGTTTGCTATACTGCCTAGGCCGCCCTTGAACTCAGGATCCTCCTCCTGCCTTGGCCTCCCGAATGCTGGGATTACAGGTGTGCACTGCCATGCCCAGCTTAAAACGATCTCGCTCTATTCCTTTTCTCACACTGATGTGTCAGCTCCCTAGAAAAGTGACCTCATTTGTCTTGTCCATGCCTCTAGTGCCTGAAACAGTGCTTGAGACTTAGTAGGTTCTCAAGTAATATGTGCTCCTGTTTGGAACCTTGGAGCATGAGTCACCCGCCATAGGCTTTGGATACAGACTGCCTGGGTCTGTTTCTTGCTGGCTGTGGGACACTGAGATAGTTACTAATTCTTGCTGGGCCTCAGTTTGTTCATCCATACAATGGGAGGACAGCGACACCTACATCACAGGGTTGTCATGAGGAACCTACAAGGTAAGCCCTGTGGGCATCACAGGTACAGTATTAAGAAATTAAAACCACCACCAAACCTACAAAACTCACAATAGAGGGGGCAGGAAAAGAGCAGCAAGGACTCGTGGGTGTCTAAGGGGTCCAAAGGAGGATAGTGGGAGAGGATGGTGTCCCTAGTGGAGCTCTGATCCTTCCCACTCACTGGAGTGGCCAGCCAGGCAGGCTCAGAGGAGTTCCTGTGGCAGTGTGTGTGGTGTAACTACAGTTATTTATGGCATTGATTAGCAATATTCAGCTCTGCACCTGGCTCTCACTTTCCATCTGCCTCCTTTCAATTCTGAATCAGGTCAGTGCTGCTGCCTTTGCCTCTGCCACTCAGAATTCTGGGTAGTGGATCAACTTGGCATCCAGCATCTGAGATCAATAGTCACTTCTGAAAGGTCAGAGGCCTCCAGGGAGTTGGCATTACTTATCAAAATGGCCTTGATGAGGAATGAATTGAGATGTCAATTCATTCAGCACCTGGGTTGATTTCTGTTCTCAGGAGTGACTCAAATTTATCCACCCCGTTGCCTCTCAAGGCTCTTTCTCAGGCTTCCTGCTGCTCCCTGAAGGGTTCTGCATTTGCCACGGGAGCAAGGATGTGAACTGGACTAGCACCTGTCACCAGGCAAGAGCTGAGGTCTTGCTGTGTGGCACGCTTTCTGTGAGCTGAGGGGGAGGCATGGGGTGAAAGAGACCCTTCCAGGAGGCGCTGCTCACTTTGGGAGTTCCCGATTCTGTCTTCTCCGCTTCCACAGGAAGGTACTTCAAGACTGCTTTGGGTGTTTGCACCTGGGTAGAGAGACTGGTCAGAAAGGCATCATAATCAGGTCATGCCCACCTACCTATTAGCCAGGCAAGATGGAGACCCAGAGGAAGAGGCTGCAGGTTGACCTCCTGACTGTCCAGTGGAAGAGGACATGGAGGAATGCAGTGACCTTGGTGGTCTCCAATCTTAGCTCAAAGACAACTGAAATAGTAAACACTGGGCCTCAGTGCCATCCTACTGTCCCAGCCATCCAGGGGCTGGCGTCGGTTCCACTTAAGTTTCTGGTACAGTTGGCCCACAGAGAGTCTTTATGAAGAGTTGGTCATGAGACAAACCCAGAGACCTCAGCCAGCTATGCACTTCAGAGAGGTACTTCTGATAGCTAAGGGAGACCAGAAACCTGCCTTCAGAACTCTGGAGGGCAATGCGCGGGCAGAGTGGAAAGCCCCACCACATGCGTGTCCTGCCCCTGGTCCTTGAGCTTGTGTGATATGAGTTGGTAAAACTGGTATGACAGCATAGGGGTCAGAATCAGCCCAGTGCTTGGAAGGGCAGGAAGTCTAGCTCAATCATGAAGAAACAGTAGAAAAAGAAAATATGGTGTGGTGGGGCTCTAGGAAGAAGAAGGCATTTTTCTAGAGCACAGCAAAGAGAGGGATCCATTACTGCATCTGTGTGGCCCATGAGCTGGAACCTTTGAAAAGAGTGGGGCAGGGGCTAGGGATTTAGCTCCGTGGTAGAACAATTTCTTAGCAAGCTGGAGGCCCTGGGTTCAGTCCTCAGCACCAAAAAAAAAAAAAAAAGAGTGGAGTCAGGGCTGGGGAGATAGTTCAGTGGTTTAAGTGTCTGCCAGGAAAGCCCAAGTACCCAGATTAGATCACCAATACCACATGTTGTGTTGGCCCTGCCACCATGCTGGCCACTGAGACTGGGCGTGGAGGTACACTCCTGTAATCCCAGCGCTAGGGAGGCTGAGCCAGGAGGACCACTATGAATCTGAGCTGCTTGTGAGACCTTGTACCAAATAAATAAATAAATAAGTAACTAAAAATGTGGGCTTAGAGGGTGTAGTGGATAGTGAACTGGTGGTCAGCTTGTCACACCCCACTGACCTGAGCCAGCATGGTGCTGGGTGTGCGAGGCCCACCTGGGGATTGTGCCGGCAGCATCAGAGGCAGAACTGGTGGGAAGCTATCAGAGAAGCTGTTTGGAGACGCTGTTGGAGCTGCTGGAAGCCTTGGTTCTCCTGGGCTGTGCTGCTGGCTGACCTTGTCATGCTGGCGTTCCTGATGAACTTGGCTGTCCTTGTTGCTGTAGGAGCCTGGAACCTTCATTGTCGCTGAGAATGGCTACAGTTCATCTTGGGGGAGCTCTGGGCCTCATCTTAAGCATTGCTTCCTGAGGTTAGAGGGAGGATGGAGCACTGCTCAGCCTCCTGGAGAAGCCTGTCACGTTGGCTCTCCTGATGGGAACTCGGCTTTCCTCATCGCTGGAGGAGGTCGGGGCCTCGCTGTTGCTGAGGATGGCTGTGGGACTTTTCAGGGAGCTCTGGTCCTCACCTTGAGCATCGCTTCCTGGACCCAGTTCAGACCCCTCAGCCTGCTGGCACAGCTCCTTCACCCCTCTGGCACAGACTTCCCAGCTTCCACCACTGACCTTTGGGTCTTTCTAGCCTAGATCTGTGAAGTGGGCCCACATGAGACGTTGTTGTGGGCTCTAGGCTTCCAGTGGGACCCGTGGGAGGCGCTGTTTTGGGCTCTAGGTCTTCAGCTGGACTCTTGCAGGATAGTGGGCTCCAGGTCCTCAGCTGGATTCTTTGGTCTTTAGTGTGTGGGCAGATTTCCTGCACTCCGTGTATATGATTCTTTGGGTGATTCATTATAGTCTTATAAACTGTGTCTTGTATTACACTGTTCCCCTTGCAGAGCCCCAAACTGTGACAGAAGGGGAGGAAAAGTGCCTCAGTGGAGGCAGGGCTGGGGCCAAGGAGGCCCACAGCTGACAGGCACAGTAGTCCCTTAGCGGACCTTCCTGCGACCTTGCTCGGGCCCTGTCCTAGGTGCTGGAACTCACTCTGGCCGCAAGTGGGAGCCTGGGCCCTCCTGGCCTTGGGGTTGAGTCTGGGGAACAGCAGGCTGGACTGATGGACAGGAGAAGCTGCAGATGGGATCCGTGTTCATGCTGATGTCTTTGGACTCAGTATTGGAGCTCAGAAATCCTGGAGTCCTCAGCCCGCCTTGGGGATGGAATGTGCTAGAGCGCCCGGCATGGCCCATGATGGCAGCATGGAGGCAGGGGCTTCCTGGAAGGGCCCCATGGAGTGGCTTCGCTCAGGGCTGGGGCTGTGGGCAGCTTTACTGAGATGGCCCCAAGCATGTTCCACTGGCATGTACTCTTGTGTGGATGTGCGGAGAAAAAAGGGGGGTTTGCCAAGGATCGCACGAAGCCCAGGTGCCAGGAATTCTTCTGGAAAGGATAAGAGCAGGAGCTGATGAGTGAGGAAGTGAAAGGTAACAGAATCAAGCTCATTCTTTGTGGCTGTGCGTGCTGTGGTCCACAAAGGGCCCACGTCCCCATCATCCTAAGGGTCTCAGTGGTGACCTTCTGAGATGTGGCTCTGCTGTCTTCCCATTTCACAGTGGGAAAGTAGGGCTGCATTGAGCTGGCTGTCCGTTTGTGTAAATCTTGCCTTTTTCCAGTTGCCACTGCCCTGTCCTACATACAAAGGTCCCAGCCAATGACTTTTAAAATGTGTTCCAGGACTGGCCAGATAGCTCAGCAGACTAAAGCATCTGCTTAGGCAGGCACAGTTTGATCCCTCGGCATGCCAGCCCCACTCCTGGGGCACACTGAGATGACAACTGAGACTGGGTGTGGTGGCACGCACCTGTAATCCTAGCACTCGGGAGGCTGAAAACAGGAAGATCACTGTGAGTCTAATCTCCATAGTGAGACCCTGTACACCTTGTACTAAATACAAAAAACAAACAAAGGAAAAACCATTCCCACCTCCAAGTCTTTAAATTATGAATGGAGCAAGAGTAGTTTTTATTGCAGTCACGTAGCAATTTAGAGAGCTGCCACAGAAAGCCTCATCATGTCTTTTGAAATGTTTTGTAAATGAAGGCTGAACGTGCTGCCCTTCGCGGGGTGAGGGCTTGTGGCAGCCTTTCCATGGCCCGGGTTCCCTGGTTCTAATGCACACGATTTATGCAATGTGAAGTGGCTTTGTTTCCTGTCTGGCTGTGTCTTAATTTGTGCTGATTTTCTTGTTAACAAGCCGCTGTGCTGTCTGGCTCGGGGTGCCAGCCCTGCTGTGCCATGTATTTTCAGGCCCTAATGAGGACCCCTGTTGGTGAACTGGTCCAAGCTTGCCTAGACAGACTCGAGAAAAACAAAAAACCTTTCCACATAATGAGGCCATCCTAGTGCTTATTAATTAATCCCCACCAAAGGGACACAGTGGGCAGGAGAAGGGGACAGGCAGCGCCAGTTTTCAGGGCTGTGCCCTTCAGGAGAGGCAGGTGGGTGGCTCCAGCCAGTGTTTTCCAAAGACCTGAAAATAAAGGAAATAAGGTTTCTGAGAATTAAGCTATGAACCGTGGGGGAAGAAATCAAGCCCTGAAGGCCTAGCTGAAGTAATTATCAACACATTTTTTTTTCTAATCAAACAACCTGAGCTTTTTGCTCTTCAGATTTTCTTTTCCCTTTTCTTGAGGCAGGGTCTTGTTAGGTGTTCACACTGGCCTAGAACTCAACACATAGCCTAGGGCAGGCAGGCCTTAAATTTACAGCAGTCCTGCCTCAGCCTCCCAAGTGCTGGGACAATAGGCGTGGGCCACCAAGCCTGGCTTTTTCAAACCTTGTTCATTCATGCGATGCTACCGGAGCAGTCCTGCCTGCCGAGGCACTGTGCCTGCCGCTGGAGTTGCGGCTCCACGCCCCGTCCTCCTAGAAGCTTCAGTCTGCAGGGGAACCTAAAGCTTTGTATTGCTGGAGAGAAGGGCTGGGGTGGAGCCCAAGATGATGCTACGGAAGTGTCTGAGGAGAGACCACATTCAGAGAAAAAGTTAAAAGCAGGACACAGAGCCACCTGTAGGCAAAGAAGATATTTTTCTGGGGGGGCAGCTGTGACTTTTTTCTTCTTTTTTCTTTTTACAGTGGTGGGGGTTGAACTTCGGCCTTGCTTCTGTTAGGCAAACAGCCTATCGCTGAGATTATTTTATGGGAGGTACCCATCTCAGCATGGGGGCGGGGCCATCAAGACCTCCTCTAAAGCCAGTTACTGCTCCCAGGCCTCGCCCTCAGGCCCTACCGCACGGGGGAGTAGGGCTTCCCCATCACACACGTCCTTAGGAAATGCATTTAGTTCATAGCACCAGGTGAAGAGACATGGTGGCCCACAGCCTTGGGGTGTGTCAGTCCATTATGGAAAATGAATTTAGGGGGAGGAAGGGAGAGAAAGGGCACAGAAATTAATTAAGCAGTGTTCTAGGGTCAGGAAGATGGCTCAGTGGAATAAGCGCTTCCCTGGCAAACATAAGGGCCTGAGTTCAATCCCCAGTTCCACTTAAAAAAAAAAAAAAAGAGTTCTATGCATTACCAGCATCCTGTGAAGAATGTAATCATTATGAACCAAAAATGTATGCTCAAAAAAATAAAATAAAAGAATCAGGAAAAAAAAAAAAAAAAAAAAAAAAAAAAAAAAAAAAAAAAAAAAAAAAAAAAGGAGGAGGAAGAGAAAAAGAAGAGGAAGAGAAGGAGAAGAGAAAGAGGAAGCAAACCCATTTGCAGCGGGCGGCGTCCCGCTCAGCCCGCCACACCGAGGCTGCTTTCCCAGGCCCCTTGAACTCCCTTAGCATGCGCAAGCCTGACGCTCACCAAGGCAAATTTCAGATTCCGACTTCCTGTGTAATTTGTGTCCAGGAAGAAAACATGTTGGTGACCCTGGCACCGTTGCCATGTCCGCTCAGGAGTGAGCAGGGTCCCGGCATGCCCGGTGTGTGGGTGAGTCAGGTTCCCCGGGCTGGCACCCGGGTATGAGTCGCAGGACTTTCCCGGCCAGACACGGGCTCCCTGACGTGATGACTCGTCCCTGGGACGCCCGGGATGGCTGGCCAGCCCCGGCCGCCCTCCTTTGGGTGGAGAATCGTCTTTCGGGGGGAGCAGTCAGGGTTTGGGCTGGGTGCTGGTGCTGAGATTCAGCTGCCGTCTCTTCACTGTCCTGTCCTGCATGTAGCCTAGTGACAAGATGGCACGAGCTTTGGGAAGGCGCTGGGCTTGGGAAAGCTGCTTCCACCATTGGTGCCTTCGTTTTCTCATCTGTAAAATGGGGAGTGTGACAGTTTTATTAGATTTTTCCACCCTTTGCCTCTTCTGTTCCTCTCTCCCCTCCCCCCTCAATCGTCTCCTTCTCTTCCTCCTCCTCTTCCTCCTCTTTTAATGATGAGGATCGAACCCAGAGTCTTCACTAAGCTACATCCTAGACAGTTTATATTATTATTATTATTATTGAGACAAGGTCTCGCTATGCAGTTTGAGCTGGCCTTGCTCTCACTTTTTTTTTTAGCCCCTAGGCTAGCCTTGAACTCTCAGTGAGCCTCTTCTCTCAACCTTCCACCATGGCCAGTTCTGAGGCCAGCACAGCATGCAGGGCCAAGCATTGAATTCTGATCCTCGTGCTTGCCAGGTAGGTGCTTAAGCCTTGGAGCTGTCTCCCCAACCCCTTCATTTTATATTTTGAGACATGGTCTGACACTTCAGAGAGACAGTAGGCTGGGAGGGCCAGGGAAGAAGTATAAACAAAACACACCCCTGTAATGCTAGGCCTGCATGTTAACATCATTTAGCATTTCATAGTTGTTTTATGTTTTATTTTTTGTGGTACTGAGATTTGAAACCAAGGCCTTCACACTGAGCTGATCTTTAACCTATTTTAATTAATTAATTAACTTACTCAGAGACAGGATCTCACTAAATTAGTCAAACTGGGCTCGAATTTATGATCCTGCTCAGCCCCTCAGAGTGCTAGGATTGAAGATTATTTAAATATTTACAAATAGGGACAAGGAGGTAGCTCAGTGGCATAAATGCCTGCCTGACAAACGGAAGGTCCTGAGTTCAGTCCCTAGTACTGCAAATCAATCAATCAATCAATCAATCAATCAATCAGTCAGTCTGGGGAGATAGCACAGTGGAATAAGTGCTTGCCCAGCAAGCACAAAGTCTTGAGTTTGATCCCTGGTACCATGAAAAAAAAAATTGCAAATAAAAGCAATGCAAAGGGTTGGGGGCTACATTGCTATAGAGGGCTGACCAAGGCTATCCAGTGCGTAGCCCCAGGCAGCCACCATCGGGTCCCTTCTAGGGGATGTACAGCACACTCTATCTTAGTCTATAATTAATTAATGTTATTTAACTTGCTAGATTACATGCTTGCCCTGCCTTGCCGCCCCACCTCTAAGGTATAACGTGCCTGCCTAACGAGGATCACTGTCTCAATTGCTGTGGGGAGGAGCAGGGAGTGGGCGCTTCTCGGGTTCTCTCTGCTCCTCTGGCATGATTTAGGGTTGCTTCTTCTACTCTCACCTACATGGTTCCCACTCTCTCCCTGCCCCTTTTGTGCAAACTGCTTCTGTGGGTGAGGTGATCAGGAATTTGAGTGTAGGGTTTCCATCTCAGTATTTTAACAGTGGTTTAGGAAGTAGACTGAGTTAGATGCCAGCTGCATTGTGAAATGCATTTCAGATGTACGTGGCCACACGTGGTAAAAATGGTGAGGCCACAATTCTGGAGGCCATCTTCCACGGGCAATGCAGAGTGATCAGTGATGAGCTTTACTGTAATCAAGAGGTGGGTGTGATAGGTCAGTGAGGTGGAATCGAAGCCCCGCAGAGCCACACACAGGGACTGCTCATGTGGAAAACACGATTCAGTGGACAAAGGACAGTGTTTCTGACAAATGGACTTGGACACATGTAGTTATGGGCACCCGAGAACCAGACAAAAGCCATGGGCTGTCCTCCCTGCTCTTTAACCACATGAGGATGATCTCAAGGTAGATCGAAGACCAATATGGAAAATATAAATGGATAAGCTTTCTAAGGGGCAAAACCTTTGTGCTCGTGGGTTAAATAGAGATTTTCTATGCATACAAGATCCATGAAAGAACAGAAAAGGAGAAATTAATTTTCATCAAAACGAAAACTCAGCAGATTAAAGCACCTGCAAGCAGGCGAAGGGGCCAGGGTTCAATCCCCAGACCTGCCATTCCAGCCCCACCTCCCCGTGGCACCTTGAGATGGTGAATGAATCTAGGCATGGTGGTGCGTGCCTGAAATCCCAGCTCTTGGGAGGCTGTAAAAACAGGAAAATCACTGTGAGTCCGATCTAGTAGTGAGACCCTGCACACTCTGTAGACCTTCCCTGAATACAGAAAAAAAAAAAAAACCTAGAGAAATGGGCTCTTGAAAGACAATGTTAGGAGTGAAAGAATTCCACTGATTGGAATAAAACATTGGCAGGTCATCTGTCTTGTGGAAAACGTTTTTAATATCATGTAAAAGATGTTGATACAGGAGGATCACTATGAGTCTGAGTTGTGTAATGAAATCCTATACCAAATACATATAAAGACTTACATATAAAAAAATAAAGACTTAGATACCCAACAAGTAAAAAATTTATAAACAGAATATAGAGGCTACATGAAAAGAGATTTTGCCAGGGGAAGCAACTATGTATCAAATGAGCACATGAAATGTTATCCTAAGTAGACATAAACTAGAGAAAATTTAAACCATACGGTGCTACCTCTCCGTTCCTGTTGAATAACTAAAATTCCAAACAGATCACACTAAGTGCTGGTGAGGAAGCAGAACTCTCCTTCAGTCCCTGCAGAAAACAGCTCAGTGGCTCATGCAAAGGGTGCACGCACAGATACTGTCATGGCTTGTGTCTAGATGGACCGCTAAAGCCACATGGGCAATAGGTAGGGCTTTTTGGAGCTGGCTGGCTCTAGAATGTGTGAATGCTATCAGCTGGAAGAGCAGGTAGCTGGGATAAGATACGACAAGGAACAAAAGCAGGCCTGTTGTCCATGTCCTGCTTGCTGGCTTTCTACCCCTTGCCTGCCGTAAACTGTTTCTCTTCTGCCATGCCCCTCTGCCAAGCTGCCCTGCCCTGGAGTCAACCAGTTATGGGCTGAAACCTCTACACACTATAAGCTAAATAAACCTTTCTTTAACTTGGGGTGTCAGGTATTTGTCTCAGTACTGAGAAAAGTAATAAGACACACACCACCAGGTGACCAGCCCTTTTAATACTGTTCATGTGCTTAAGAGATTTCTATAAGAACTTTCATATGAGCTCTGTTTTTAATAACTTCAAATTACAACATAAACATCAACCAGCAACTGAGTGAATGGACAAGCTGTAGTAACCCTTGCAGTGGATTTCTCTGCAGCAAAACTAGAGCAGGCTGTGGACTGATCTCAGGTAATTACACTTAGTGAAAACAGACAGGCAGGCTACATTACATATACTCATATGCATTTCTGGGAAATGACATTACATCCACATGAAATAAGTCAGTCTTTGCTAGGGGACATGGTGGGACAGGATAAGGAAACCAGGGAGGGCATCTGAAGTGAATAAGGAAACTCCTGAGAATGGCAGATGTGTGGAGACTTGTTGGTGTCTCGGTGTACCCCGGGGAGAAATGGCAGCAGGAATGAGGAAAAGATTGACAAGGGCTGGGTCAGGTGGGGCCCGTTTGCCTGAAGGGCAGAGGGCTCAAAGAACAACAGTAGGGGTGTTTATTTATACCTTTGCAAAGTTAGTATCAGGAGACACAAAGTTGCCCAACAGCTCATAGCGGAAGTCCAAGCAGGAGGCTTTCCTCAAGCCTCAGGGAGCTTGACTACTTAGGCACTGAGGTCTGGTCCTGCGCTCCCCCAGATGACCAGTTTCCAGCTTCAGCCACTCCTAACACACATTTCATTTTCTTCACTGTATTCATAGCTTTCCTGGAATATGCATGCATCAAAACTTATCAGATTCTGTACTGTAATTATATGCAGGTCATTTTATGATATTTTAATATGATATTATGAGGTACAGCAGTGTTTTCCAGCTGTAGTCTACCAGGCAAGTGCAGAAAGTCTGCTCCAGCGTGGGCCGAGTGAGTTGAATCCCCTCTAGTTGATTTTCGAAGACTGTGAAGGTGGCTGCTTCTGACCCCTCCCTCAAACAGAGGAAATCTGCATAAAGTCTTCTCCAAGCACCACCCCCCGTACATGGCGATTCTTCCCCAGGGGTGGAGTCAAAGAGCACAGAAGACGTGTGAGCCCAGGCAGATGAGCAATGACCAGGTTTTGTGAGCACAGTAGGTGAACGTGAGAGCAGGCTGAGGGCCATTCAGCTCTCTCCTACTCCCTGTGGCAGTGTCAGCTGCCTGGGAGGCTCAGGACTTGATCCTTGAAGTAGGTGGAGACCTAGGGAGGTGGGTGCTGTCCACAGCTCCCAGCACAGGGGCAGGCACGGCGAGGTATGCAGGCTGTCTAGCAAGACGGTGGTGAGCGGAGGGTCCGTGACAAGCAATTGGATGTCATGGGTCCCACAGGCTGCTCAGTCCCAGCATGCACCTTCTCCCTTTCCTGCTTTCTAGTCCTCTCTGCTGGGAGTTGTACTCCTCAGAGGCACTTCTGAGGAGAGGGGCTGGTTGTAGTTGCCCAGCAACTGCAGCATGAGGAATGGCTTGTGGGTCAGGGGAGAGTGAAAGGTTGAGGTGGGGCAGGAGACGCTAAGTGTACAAGGGCTGAGGAGACAGAAAATGCCCTGCAGGGTGACATGGGCAAGAGCTCACCCTGGAGCCTGGGGAAGGTCTAGAAGTGACAGCAAAGGGTGGGGCAGCATGTGCGTGGCATTATTCTGTCCCCAGGGTTGGGGTTGCTGCCAGGGCCAGGGTGCACATGCTAGGTCAGTGGAAAAGGCAGCCGTGGAGGCTGAATGCATGCTGGTGCTGCCAGGGCTGTGGGGGAAGGGCCTAGTGGAGGGGGAGGGACAGAGGAGGAGGGGCAGCTGCAGACACAGGGTTCTCTTAGGCAGAGGGAGGCTTGGAGGGGAGAGAGGCAGGGGCAGTAGGGCTGGGAGAAGTGGTAGAACCAGGGACTTGAGGTGTCACCAGCCAGTCTCTAGTGGTGTAGGGGAAGGCAGAGGGCCAGACAGAATGGGGGGCCCAGCGCTTTCTGTGCCCAGGCAGAGGTGGTAGGAATATTGGGGACCAGGTGTCCCTGGGATGGAGCATGGTATCTGTAGTCACTGAAGCAGATGGGAAGTGAGAAGGTGCCAGGCAAGGGGCAGCACCATCTGTCACCACCTCTGATTTCTCCTAAGCCTCTGTCTTCTCCTCCAATGTCTTGGTGTCCTCCTGACTCCACGAGTTCCTGTGCTGGCTGCCCCGGTGTCCCTTGGAAGTTGTAGGAGGGTGCTAAGGAGCTTGGGGCAGCTCACCTACACCCCACAGTCGGGACCCTGATAGTGGCAGGGCGCTGGCACGCGCACTTTCCTTTTTCCAGGCCCGTGAGCCCCAGCTCCGGGTGGAAGGCAGCAGCCTGCAGGCATAGCTGGGGCTTTTCGCCCTTTGCCTCCCTTCCTGGCCGTGGGAGCCTGGAAGGCGGACCTGGTGGTGTCTGTGCTTGCTCTGGAGACTTAGGTGGTGGGGAGCAGGCTGGGCGGGGCCAGTGGATTGTGTGCCTCAGGCTGCCGGTGGTGGGCACTGGGGTTGGCCTAGTGGCCAGAGATGATGAGCGGATACACAGGAGCCGCCTCTCTCATGGGGGTGTTTATCAAGTCCCTAGGAGGGAGCATATCTTCCTGAGGCTCAGGAGTGCGCCCCAAGATCCCCCTCCCTCTCCCTGATACCACAACCTGTGGCTAAGGCCACCCCTATCCTGATGGTACCGCCCTTTGGTTTCTTCCTGGCACCATTTCTCCCCTCCCCCCTCTTCCTCTCCTCCCCTCCCCCCTCTTCCCTTTTCCTCTCCCCCTCCTCTACCTCCTTGCTGCACCTGGGCTCTCTCCTCTGAAATCTTTGTGGGCGGAAGGTGGTGACCAAAAGTCAGAGATCCCATAGGCTGCTCAGGTTGTGTAGGTGGGTCCACCCCTCAGGGGGGATCCTCACATTTCTGGAGGGTTCAACCACTCAACAGTCCTTTGATTTTTTCTGGGCGTCCCCCAGGATACCAGTGGGAGGTCCCCCTGGGTGGAGTCCCCAGCCAGCAAGTGGTGTGGCCAGGTAGCTACGCCCAGGTTGTGGACTAGGGTTGGGGATACTGCAGGCTGGACAGGGCGGGGTGGGGTGGGGGAGGCGGGACTGAGCCGGAACAGTGGGGTGACCCCAGCCGGCAGGTGAGTGGGCGGGGACTTCTGGGAGGGGACAGAGAGGACAGCTGGGGATGAAGCTTTCTGAGTGAGTTGCTTGTGAGCAGCAGAGCGGAGCAGAGCAGCATGCTGGAGAGCTCGCTGCACTGATGCCGTCTCCACCAACTCCTCAGCGCCCCACGCATGCACCGTCCTGGCGGAGCTTGGTCTTGGTGACAACTTGCGGTGGAGAAGGCCCACCGGCAAAGGTAGTGGCCAGCCAGCAAAAGCGAGGTAGGAGGCATCCTAGAAGACACTGTCCGTGCTCTGCTCCGTGCCAGGGCGTGGGACCAGGAGGGCCACTCTGTGGGGATTGTTGGGGACCGCAGGCCGACCCAGAAGAGCTCCTAGGGCCAGCCTAGGTCCTGGGTCCCTGTGTGCCCCCTCCCACTCCTCTGGGCCAGAGCCCAGCACGCTGAGCTTTAGATAACCCAGACACACCAGGCCCCTTCAGGGACCTCGGCAGGGGCTTCCATGCAGCCTTGAGCCGTGCCCCACTCCAGGACCACCACAGGCACCAGCTGCTGGGGGCTCGGAGAGGAGCTCGGCGCCCCAGCTGAATGCACACTGCAGCCCGCAGAGTCCTTTCCTTAAAGGAAGGTTCTAGGTGCTTCTTGTCTATGCCTTGTGTAAGCTGAAGGTCCTTCTTCGGCTCACACGGGAGGCAGTGGCGCAGCCAGGCTGCGTGACTCCAGAGGCACTGTGGCGCCTCCTTCTGCTGCGTAGACCGAGCGTCCTGTTCTCTAAGCACCAGTTCATACATGTGCGTTACTAGGAGATCAACTCAGGTCACCGGAGCTCACACTGGTTCCACAGTTTTCAGATGGGCAGCGCCATCGGTCAGCAGCTTCTGATGTAACCCACAGCCCTGGTTTCTTTTTGGTTTAATTTGGGGGAATTCAGGTAGGTAAAGGTTACCCTGGACGTCACTTTAAGTGAAGATTACTCTCTACCTAAGATGCTGAACTTCACTAGCGTGCTATTCTATGTAGACAAGAAGCCTTCATAATGGCTGGGGAGATAGCTCAGCCGTGTAAGCACCTGCCTAGGAAGTGCAAACTCCTGAGTTCGATCCCCAGTACCCCCCAAAAAGAAACCTTCGTAGAGCTTTAGCAGACCCAAGAGGGGACATCTTCGTGGATGTCAGGACAGGGAAAAAGCATATTACATCCTAGGGGCTTGAAGCTGCGGCGTGACAAGAAGACTGGAGCTTTCCTACCAGGCTTTTGTCAAGTTAGAGCCTTCTTTGGCTGACTTCATAGCATATTTTTCTCTCTCCTGGGGCTCATATGTGTCACACACAGGACATGCAGAGGTTTCACAGCCAAGAATCATAGAGATTAATAAAAATGTTATACATCTTTGTTTAAAAATCTTGTTAAAATACCATCGGGCAGATTGTGTATATCCCAACATTGGCTTTAGAACTCTGCTTGGAAGGCTCCTTTCATACTGTTAGAACAAACTTGGACTTCTGAGGGCAGGCCAAATAACTCAGCGGATTAAAGCACCTACAACAACAACAACAACAAAATAAATAATTAAAAAAATAAAAAATAAAGCGCCTACGAGCAGGTGCAGGGGCCAGGGAGTTGATGCCCAGGTCTGCTGTGCCAGCCTCACTACCGGGACACACTGAGAAGGCAACTGAGGCTGGGTGTGGTGGCGCACACCTTTAATCCCAGCTCTTAGGAGGCTGTAAACAGGAGAATCACTATAAGTCGGATCTAGTAGTGAGACCCTGAACACCCCCTTCCCTAAAAAAAAAATCCTAAAACTTGGACTTCGATTCCTAACAAACTTTAGTTCATGGAAGAATCCCCTTCCCCATTTCCATAGTGGTTTACCAGTTTACACTCCCACCCTGCGTAGAACTGTTTGCTTTTTCCTCCAGCCTTACCAGCATTTGTTGTTATCTGATTTCTCACTGAGGCCATTCTTCCTAAAGTAAGGTGCAAAATTATCTTCATTTGCATTTTCTAATGGCCAGTGAGGCCAAACATTTTATTCATGTATTTGTTGGCTGTTTGTACTTCTCCTGAGAAGGGTCTATTCATTTCAGTTACCCATGTTCTGAGTGGGTCTTTTATTTTTGGGGTTGGGGGTCTAATTTTTTGAGTTCTTAGTTTGAGCAATTTGTTTGTTTCTTCCCTCCCCCCCTCTTTCTCTCTCTCTCTCTCACTGGGGATTGAACTCAGGAACTTGCGCTTGCCAGGCAAGCCCTTAATCCACTGAGCTATTTCCCCAGCCCAACCACTGAGTATCTTAAAGCAAAAGATACATGTTCTTGGCAGTGGAGTTGGGGGGCTAGAGGTGCAAGCTCAGAGTGGATGTTGCAGGCCCACGTGAACTCAAAGCTCTAGGGGACGTGCCTTCCTCTTCTGCTTGCAGCTTCCAGTCCCCAGCATTCCTTAGCTTGTGGCACTAGGACTTCAGTCTTTGTCCCCACCTTCATGGAGATCTCTCCCCTCACCACATCTGTCTCCTCAGGCTACTCTTCTTTCACCATTTCTCTCACCAGTTACATGGATAAGTACCCTCTCCCCTTCAGTACAGTCTGATCCTGCCTGCGTACACAGTGACCCTGTTTCCCTACCAACGTCACACTCTAAGGTGCTGTAGTTTAGCTAGAGCCTCATTATTTTTTATTTCTGGGTTTTGGTGTTTTGGTGGTGGGGCTTGACCAGGGCTAAGCTAAGCCTGTGCTCTGCTGGTGACCATGACATACATGGGCATGTGCTGCAGCAGCAGCAAGTGCCTCACACCTAGAATTTCATCCATTTGTGTCCCTCTCACTTGTTTCTCCCCCACCGTACTGTTCTCTACATGTAGCCAGTGATGAATTTTCACACTCACCACTATGAATTTTTTTTTTTTTTTTGGCTTCAGGGCTCTAACCCTGAATCAAATTTTAACACCTTCTCTCTGCCTGGTGCTCTGCGAATGGATTTCTGTGCATCTTTTCACTGTGTTCCTCAAATTACTTAACACAGAAGGCCTGATGGTGCTTGTTTTCCAGTGACGATACCAACATTTTTGTCTCGGTTACTTTTCTCTTGCTTCTGGGATAAATACCTGGCACTCCAAGTTAAGGAAGGAAAAGCTTATTTGGCTCACAGTGGAGGTTTCAGTACCTCCCTGCCTGGCTTGAACACAGAGTGGCACAGGGCAGAGGGCAGCAGTTCACAGCAGTGGAAAACAGCAAAGAGCAAAGGAAGGAGCAGCAGCTGCAGCCCTAGCGAGCCTCCCTCCCCTCCTTACATTTGTATGCAGATCGCCTGCTCCAGGGCAGGTGTAGCGTTTACACCCACAATCCCAGGATTGGATCATAAATTAATCATAGACTCTACAAGCCGCCCTTATGACTGCAGGAGGCTTTCGGGGACAAGCAGACACAAACTACACCACATTTGGAGTGTTACTTGTCTAGCTTCACGCTAGTGGAAGTTGGAGCCAGATGGAACCCAGGTGTGTTTGCCCATGCTTTTAACCTTGTTACCACTCTGCCCCTCATACTGCTTTTTAAAATAGTCCTTGAATGGGGCCCATTGGACTTTAGCATCTTATCTCCGTACATCTTCGTAAGCCGTGTGATGGGCAAGACTGTGCTCTCTCCCCTGTAGCACTCCAGTGGCTGTGTTGTGATTGGATGAACTAAACCAGCAGCTCCCAGGTGATAGAGCTGAGATGGCATGTGATGTGCACAGGTCCACTGAGCAGGGAGGTCAACACAAGGAGGAAGTCCAGTGACATCTTTATGTCCTTGTGTCCAGTTACTGGAGAGGCTAAGTCTTGGTGTCTGCCAACAACCACCCAGCTAAGGGAGCCAGTGTTAGTGCAAGATATGACTGCCCAAGCCAGCTCTTACCATGTAGCGGGCTGTTACCAGTGAGCCAAAGCAGTCCCTAGGCCTTGGTCTGGACCAGATGACAGAGAAGTGGTAGGAAGTAGAACTGTGGGACTCCTTTCTAGACAAGGGGTCAGGGCAGAGCAGCAATTCAGGGAATGAATCTGAACAAGGCCAGCTTAAAAGAGGGGATGAACAATGTGGAGGCTGATGGGGGTATAGCCAGGTCAGGACAGACCCTTCAGAAGAGCTGCAATTAGAACTGAAGCCTAGTGACCAAGAAGGGGCCAACCATGTGCAGAGAACAGGGCAGAGAGTCCTGGACACAGGTAACAGAATGAGACTTGAGACAGGAACAAGCTTGGAAGTTCTAGGAAGAGCCATTCTCCCAGGGGCCTGGCCCAGACAAAGCTTTGGGAAGAATAAGGCTGACATCTGCTGAGGCCTGGATTGCCAGGCCAGCATGACCCCACCTTTTCTGTTATGGTGTCTGTCTTGGACATTAGTGCAGTCAGTGCCCCTTTCCCAGAGCCTTCATTGAGGTCCCGGCCATAGAGGTGGGCAGCCCGGGGCTCCGTCTGGGTACCTCCTGCAGCTGTGCAAGAGTTCTCTCTGCACTGTTTGCCAAGAGCATCCCTTTCTATGACAATGTGCAGGGCACACACAGAGCCAGCATAGGACAGCCCTGATACGTGTGGTTGCCCTGAAGCCCCACATAGTTGTCCCAGGGCATGCTGGGAATACTATCCCGGAAAGCCTGGGGTCCACTTAGCCCTGTCTACACTCCAGCTCCCTGGCTAGAAAGTGGTGAAGGAGGCCAGTGGACCATGGAAATGACTTTGGAATTACTTTGCATGTAATAACCCAATAGAGAGTTTTCAGTCAGAGACTAATAGCAGCTGCTACACACTTTAAAAGATTACTTTGGCTGCCCCATGGGAAAGTGGTGAGAGGGTAACGGAGGTGGGAATCTGCCACAGGGAGCAGGGCTGCCGCATGCAGCTGGGCAGATCATGCATTGCCCAGCTTCACACTGTGGTGTGCATAATACCCCTGATGGTTACGCAGCACAGTGGCTGGGAGAGGGTATAGAGGCTGCCATAGTGGTCTGGGTGCAGGATAACAGTTCCTTAGACCCCTGTAGATGGAGAGGGAAAGATCCAGAAGCCGTGCTGATGGGTTGTGCTGTCACTGTTTGGCTGTGGAGAGTGGGCCAAGGAAGGCAGGGACAGACTATGCTGTGCTGAGAGTGGCTGGGTGGGAAGTGCCATTTACTGAGGTCAGGAGCTCAGCAGAGGGAGAGCGGGCATGTAGGGAAACATCCAAAGAAGGCAGGCAGTGGGGCTGGGGAGATGGCTCAGTGGTCTGAGTGCCAGCCTGGCAAGCGCAAGGTCCCAAGTTTGATCCTTGCAGTGATGGCCCCAGAATAGGGCATGGTGGGAGGCTGACACAGGAGGATCACCATGAGTCTGAACTGTGTAGCAAGATTCTGTATCAAAATAATGATAATGATAATAATAATAATAATAATAATAATAATAATAAAAACATGCAGAAAATGGCAAAGGAAACCACAGGTACAATATCTGGGCCTGGAGTGCAACAGGTGCTTCTGTCTTGACCCCAGGAAGCCCAGTGGACTGAAGGATGACAGTGGCTTAAGTCCCTGCTGACGCCACTGTGCAGCGCCAGCTTTCCCGGCAGGTGGCCTGACCATGTACCTAGAGACTCACGCTGAGAAGAACTCTGCCCAGGCTTGTGCGTGGGCTTGTGCTCTGCAGTCACCATGCTGAAGTGCTTCATGGTTTGGGAACAAGGGGCCTCCCCTTTCCATGTTGCTCAGACCCCTGAAAGTTATGCAGCTGGTCCTGCTGGGGGTAAAGCACTGGCACCAATAAGTGTGAGTTGTTCCATCTGAAACTACAAATTCAAACCACAGTAAATTCAAGCGCAATGGAAGCATATGATTTAATGTGTGTGAAGTACTTGGAGCCGGGCCTGGATTATAGTGTTTCCTAAGCATTCGCTGTGAGCCCAGTGAGAACTATCCTAAGGACTATTTAGGCGTGTACACGAGGAGGGCTCTTGCTTAAATTCAGGAGGAAGGGGACAGCTGAGGCTAGGCAAAGGTGAAAGTTTTGGGAGCGAATGTGTCTGGCACACATGGAAATCAGGTAGAAATCTAAGGAGACAAACCCTGTAACTTTTCAACATCTAAGGCCTTGGACAAAAGAACTGGAGACCAGGGAAGGAAGACTGCAAGTTCCCTCCTGGAACACAGAGGCAGGAAGGTAGCTGGGCAAGGTGAGGCATCAGAGCTGCAGGCCCCCGAGTCCCCTGAGGCTCAAACCCTGTGGTGCATGGGCTTGCAGCCCCCTTCTTGGTGTTCTGTTGGATGCAGGCATCATATACTTCCAAGAATATGGCTGTAGGAGTTCAGAAGCAGGCTTGTAGGCCGAGCTGGGCTGGGATCTCAGAGTGCTGTTTCCCTGCTCTCTAAGGATGTCTTTGCGCTTTGTCATCTCGAAAAATGGTGTCGGGGAATTCACCTATTTTGCATTTTGCGATGGGTTGGGGGTTTGATGGTGAAACACACCTTGTCCAGTGAGAGAGACAGACACTGTTCTGGCTGTGTAATTTTTTCTTTTTTAATTTATTTATTTGTATTTTAACTTGAAGAGTGAAAAATAGAAGCAAAAACAAAGAGAAAAAAATGACATAAATAGGGTAACATACGATACATATGTTACAGATTCTCAAAACATAGATAGCTAATTATATATAAAACAATCCAACACAGATCAGAAGTCCACAACAGAAGTGGGTTATCCACAGAAGATGTTGACTTGAGCCATTCATAGCTCATTATATTAATATGACTTTACTTTATATACCTCCATTTTTATACTTTTCTGCTGGATGGTTAAAACCAAGTTAAAACAAGACCTATATAACAAGAAATGTAACTTTTGTATCAGATAAGGTCAGTCAGGTACCTTCAGGATTTATCCTGTAACCCTGTACCGCACCTGGCTGTGTAATTTGGAATAATGCAACATCACCTGCCACTTTAGCTTCCAATAATAGCCATCTGGTTGTAGCTTGTGATTTGTTTGTGGTCAGGAATTGAGGCCCTTGGGTGGTCAGTCCTTTCTTCTTCCCATGGTATATTGATTGGGGTCACTGTGGAGCTCAGCAAGCAGGTGGTCAGCTTGGGAAGACTGGGATGGCCTTGATCCTGTGGTCACCCACTCTACAGTGATGGCTTCTGCTGGCCAGAGGTGGCTGGTCTCTCCAGCCTGGTGCCCTCCCCAGCATGGTGCCTTCCCTAGAATGGTGGTCTCAGCATGGCCCCATTTCTTTTCTTTCTCCTTCCTTCCTTCCTTCCTTCCTTCCTTCCTTCCTTCCTTCCTTCCTTCCTTCCTTCCTTCCTTCCTTTCTTTCTTTCTTTCTTTCTTTCTCCCTGTATTTTAGGGAAGAGTCTACAGGGTGTTCAGGGTCTCACTACTACAATGAACTCATACTGATCCGCCTGTTTAGAGCCTCCTAAGAGCTGGGATTACAGGTGTGTGCCACCATGGCCAGTCTCAATTGCCTTCTCAGCAGGCCCCTGGGGCAGGACCAGCACAGCAGGTCAGGGAATTGAACCTCTGGTCCCTGTGCCTGCTTGCAGGCACTTTAATCTGCTGAGTATTTGGCTGGCCTTCCCATTCTTATATGGTGGCTCAGGGTGTTTCAAAAAAGGAAGGGGAAGCTACCGGTCCTACGAGGTCAGAAACTGGCACAGTATCCTTGCTCCCACATTATTCTATCGGTCAAAGAAGTCATAGAGCCTGGACAGGTTCTGGGGGAGAGGACACAAGCCCCACCTCTCAGTGGGAGGCATATGGAGGAATTTGGGGCCAACCTGAATCTGCCCAGAACAAGAGAGCAAAGCAGTAGTATTTATTGATGCCAGGGATATGGCAAAAGATGTACAATTAGATGGGGGAGGAGGGCACAATCTGTCCCTCTTTTTCGGGATCATTGGGTCAAGATTTTAGGATAAATGAATGATGTCAGAAGTGTGACGTCGTTCCTGTTAATGTTTACATCTAATGCATCCCCCAAAGTGTGCGGAAGGTAAGCGGCTCGTGAGAGCGTTCTTCTCATTGGCGGGTCAGTTGGTCAGTGAGCTCAGTAGCTGGCTGGGGTGAGGAGGCAGGGCCTGGCTGGAGGTGAGTTGGGGAGGCAGGACCGGGAAGGCTGTGCTAAATTCTGGCCTCCAGTTCCTGATCCTCCCTCTGCTTCCGGGATGCCACAGGCAGAGCAGCTCTCTTCCTCAAGGTGCCCCCTGCTGTCACACCATCTATGCCTCGGAGCCTGCATGTGGGTGACTAAACTGTGTGCCGAAATACAATGACATGTGGTCACAAACTGAATTCTTTCCATGATTCTGGTCCGAAACTGATCTGGAAGAGAACCAAGTCTAATTCAATGGTTAGATTCAGGGTTGACCTCAGGGACACATTTGAGATCCAGTTCTCATCCAATTTGGTGTGTGACCAAAATCATGGAATGAATTAAGGTCGTAACTGAGGTGCCACTGTAAATCTCTCCTCTTTGAAGTGATGGGTTTTGGGTCCCAGCATCTGGAAAGTGACTAAGACAATCCCTTACCTAAAAGTAACTTTCTCATCCAAACCTGGCATTTGCTTAATGGGCCTTGGCCCTTCCTGAGAAGCTTTTTATTTTATTTAATTTATTATTATTATTAGTAGTAGTAGTATTTTGTGCAGGGTCTCCCTATACAGCTCGGACTCGACCACACTGGGTCAGCATGCCCAGGGGTGGGGCCAGTGCAGCATGTGGTGCCTGGGATCGAACCCTGGCCCCTGTGCTTGCCTAAGCAGGTGCTTAGTCCACTGAACTACTTCGCTGGCCCTCTAAGAAGCTCTTTAGATGTTTCCCCTTAGTCTGTAACTGTGCTGTTCCTGTGACATGAAATTAGCTATTTTGAGCTTGTGAAACTGATTGAGTCAGTGACATTTAGTGCCTGCATAAGGTCACACAATAACGACTTTTATCAAATTTCAAAATATTTTTATGACCCTCAAATAGGACCTCACACCCTTTAAGCAGTTACTTCTCTCTTTCCTCACCCTCCATCTCCTGACATCCCTTAGTGTGCTTTCTGTCCCCTTGAATTTACCTATCCTGGTTATTTTACATAAGTAGTCATAGGACACAGGGCATTGTATGTCTGGCCTTTTCACCCAGCACAAGTCTTTTTTGTGGCCCTGGGAATTATACCTGTAGCCTCACACATGCTAGGCAAGCCTCTCACGCTGAGCTACATCCCCAGCCCCTATCATATTATTTTAAAGGTTACTGCATGTGGTAATACGTGCCAGTACAATGTTCCTTTTCATTGCTGATTAATATTTCTCTGGGTGGATGTAACAGTGTGTTTATATCCATTCCTCTGTGGATGGACCTTTGGTGAGTTTCACCTTTTGGCTACTGTGAGTAGTGCTGCTAAGAATATGTGTGTATTAATATTTGTTAGAGGATCTGATTTAAGTTTTTAGAATAGTTCCTAGGAGTAAAATATCTGGGTCATATATGGTAATTGGCCTATAAGATTTTTTAAATGGTCTTTGTCTTATGATCTGTAGGCTCAAGTGTAGCACTTTTTTGTTTGCTTGTTTGTTTAAAGAAAAGAAGCCAGGGAGATAGCTCAGTAGAGTAAGTGCTTACACAAAGACCTGAGTTCAATCCCCGGTTCTGCAAAAAAAAAAAAAAAAATGGTTTTAAGGGCCAGGGAGATGGCTCAGTGGAATAAGCACTTTTCTGGCAAGTGCAAGGGCCTGAGTTCAATCCCTGGTTCCACCAAAAAAGATTAATTAATTAAAAATAAAAATAAAGAAAGAAAAGTAGAGCAAAGAAAAGAATCCACTCTGCTGGTCTGGGGACCCTTGTTGGCTGGCATCATGGAGTAGTCGGAGGAGGGCGGGGCTTAGTCAGAGGAGGGCGGGGCTCTAGTTCCTGAGGACTTAACCCAGGTGGTATTTTCCTCAGGCACAGCCTTGAAGGTGTGAGAATACTGCAGAGGCCCAGGGTCACAGTGGTCCTGGAGGCCACAAAGAGACCGTAGAAGCCATGTCAAATGAGGTTTAATTGTTTTTTGTTCTTCAATAAAGGGTCTCACTAAGTTGCCTGGGCTGGTTTGACTTCAAACTTTTGACCCTCCTGCCTCAGCTTCCCGAGATCACACTTTGGCCTGCTTAGCAGCAAAGCAGTCCCTCATCCTACAGCTCACAGCCTCCCTCCTGCCCTGCCTGCTGGTTGAGCTTCACACCCACTCCTCACAGACTGACACCCTGAGGCGCGGAGCTGCCCCACCACTGTTCAAGCCATTCTTCCCTCCCCTCCAGCAGTGTCCAGCACTTTTTCTGTCACTGCTCTTGTCCTTTGAGACTCTGCAACTCCATAATTTAAAAAAATATATATTAAAAATTTCAAGCTGGGAAGCTGAGGCAGAAGGATCACAAGTTTGAGCCCAACCTAGGCAACTTAGTGACTTTGTAAGATTCTGTCTAAAAATAAAAATAAAATTGCAAAGGAGTAGGGGTGTAGCTCAGTGTGAAGGTCCTGGGTTCAATCTCCAGTATCATTCAAAAAAATAATAGTAAGGTTAACACCAGGATGCTCTTCCAAGGTGAACAGTTTGCTGTTTTTGCTTATACTTGTCACAGCTTATACATAAGTTCTTCTTTTTCTTTGGATCATTTGAAGGATGCAAACACAATGTTCCTTCATCAGATATGCTGTGGTGTGTATCTTCCACATGCCTGCAGTGCCTTTATTCTACTAAAAATGTGAACAACAAGCCAGGCGTGGTGGCGCAGGCCTGTAATCCCAGCACTTGGGAGGCTGAGGCAGGAGGATTGTTATGAGTTCGAGACCAGCCTGAGCTACAAAATGAGCTATGGTCAGCCTGAGCTGCATAGTGAGACCCTATCTCAAAAAGATTAAAAAAAAACGTGAACAACAATTCCCTAATCTCATACACCCAGCCAACATTAGGACTTCTTTATTGTCTCCCAAACGTGTTGCTAGATTATGTGAAGTGAGAGCTGGCCAGACTCCGTGCATTAAATCTACTTTGTCTCTCTGGTTTCTAGACTGTTACCCGCCCCAACATCCCCCATCTCATCTTTTTCCCATGAAACTGACTTTTTGAAGGGACTAGACCAGGTCTTTTGCAGAAATGCTGAGGTAGATTTGTTCCATAATTTCCTTCTGGTGTTATTTAAGTTGTTCTTCCATTAACTGCATTTCCTGTAACCTGGAAATTAGGTCCAGACTTTTGATTAGATTCAGGTTAAATGTTTCTGGCCAGAATCCTCAATTATATAAACTTCATATTGCATCGCATCAGGAGACACACAAGGTCAGGGGCTCCTTATGAGCAACACTCAATCTTGTCATTTGATAAGGAAGTAATTGCCTGCTCCATCCAATTACGAGCGACCCAGGAGTCACACTGGGTGACTGTGTGAACAGCCTCATGCACAGGTCATCAATGATTAGATGAGGGACTGGAGGCAAAATGGAGATTTCCTAAGGCTGGCATCCCTTCTGTGGGAGCTAGCTGCCGTCTTTTAGTGAAGGATGGTGTCCCTTGTTACCTGGCAGTGGCTATGGGTCACTCCACAGGGTCTTTTCCTTTAATTACCGATTGTTAGGGAGGTGTCATGTTTTCCTCTAACGGTAACAAATGGCTTCTTTTCCGTGTCAGCATATGGTGGCATCAACTGGAATGAGCTTGTGACTTTGGACCGTGTTACCTCTCCAAATTCACTTTCTTTCCCTGCCCCACCACTGGGTGATCGATCATGCCCCTTTCTCCAGCCCTGGAATCCTGTGCGCTGGTGGACAGCTGGTGCCACCCTGGTAGGTCTGGTGCCCTGCGCTGGCCCCAGCCTGACCACACTCCTTTCTTCGCAGGTTTGTGGACTTCCACGCGGCCGCATCCACCTGCTCGCCCTCCCGAGCTGCCCTGCTCACCGGCCGGCTGGGTCTTCGCAATGGAGTCACACACAACTTTGCAGTCACCTCCCTGGGGGGCCTCCCGCTCAACGAGACCACCTTGGCAGAGGTGCTGCAGCAGGCCGGCTATGTCACCGGCATGATAGGTAATGCTGGCCTCGCAGATGGACCTGGGTGGCCTCTCTGCAGAGCCTCAGCTCGGACTGCCTCATGTGCTGTGCCTGCTGTTTTGTCCATTTCTTGCTGAAGGAAGCAGGAATGCTTTCAACTGTTAAAACAGCAAAGACCTAACAGTGGGTTATAATGTGTATGGAGCCAGCCAGGCATGGTGGGGAGCACCTGTAATCCCAGCTTCTCTGAAGGCTGAGGCAGGAGGAGCTTGGGCTCAAGGCCAGGCTGGACAACTTAGCAAGACTCTGTCTCAAGGTAAAATAAAAAGGGAAGTGGTAAGGATGTAGGGTCAGTGTTAGGATAGATCAGTGGGAGGCTCTGGGTTCAATCCTCAGTACCACCCCCCTAAAAAACAAAACAAAACAGGTCAAAGTATACAGAGGGATTGTCTACCATCACAACAGACCACGCCTTAAGTGGTTACTTTCATTAGTTCCATTGCTCAAAAGTGGCTTTGGGAGCCAAATGCTTCCTCTCCTGTTCTGCTCCCCTTAGGATGTTGGCTGCTGGCCACTGACTCTTGTAAGGCTCCAACACAGCCCTGTACTTCTGGAACTGGGAAGAAGAGGCAGTTGCATTTGTATCAAGAGGGAATTAGTCCTCTTTTATCAAGAAAGCAAATCTTTTCTCAGATAATCTAGCATTCCCAGAGCTGTGCTTCAAGCTGGGTCACAGGCCACTGGGCTGCAAGGAATGTAGGAAAGAAATGAGGTAGAATTAGAATCCTAGGTCTGGTCTCAAGTGCTGCCATCCACTACCACTGCCCCCCACAAAGCCATGGTTCCATTCACAGGGTGAGTGAGAGTGGCTGTGGCTATGGGGGAAGAAGCCAGCAGCAGCCGCAGCCTCGTGGCCCAGTGACCGCCTTTTCTTTTAAATGTCACCTACATTGATTATGTTCCGGGCTCTAGGGGAAAGTCTCCGTTTACATCAGGGCCTGAGGATGCCTGGGTGAGTATAGGTAAGAGCTGAGTTTCGAACCATGGAGGGACCTGCTCAGTTTTGCTGTAGCGAGCCAATGCCTGGCTTCTGGGCTTCGTGTCTCTGCCCTCTCCCTGCAGATGCTGAGGCAACCCAGTGTCCCAGCAGTGTCTCCAAGCTGCCTGTGTTTGTTAGTCTAAGTCTCAAAGAGCTGGGTCCTGTGGGACTCCTGCCTCTCTCCCTCGTGGTAGATGGTAAAATGTGTTAACAAACACGTGACAGCCAGGGTCCCGTGGCCCTGGCTCCTGGAGTCTCCTGCGCTAACCTGTAAGAGCTCACTTCTCCCAGACCAAGGATTCCCAGACCAAGGGCCTGTGCTCCGGTGTTGGCTGAGCCCCCTTCCTCTGTGTCCCAGAGCCTGACCCCCTGCTGGATGTGGTGTTGCATGAAGGCCAGCTCAGCAGTCTGGGAGGCTGAGTCAGGAAGCCTGCGAGTCTGAGCCCAGCCTGGCTAACTTAGCAAGATCTTGTCTCAAAAGAATGAAAAAAGGACTGGGCGTGTAGCT
The DNA here is from genome assembly GCA_004027165.1 of Ctenomys sociabilis. NCBI lineage: Eukaryota > Metazoa > Chordata > Mammalia > Rodentia > Ctenomyidae > Ctenomys > Ctenomys sociabilis. The sequence continues at coordinate 20,928 of PVKA01014937.1, read as the reverse complement.
CAGCGCAAAAATCCTGACTTGAATTCCTGGTGCCAGCCAGCCTGCCAGTGAACAAACAAGCAAGCAAATAAATAAGCAAACCTGCTGTCCTTCCTAGGAGCTCACACTGGAGAGAGAGGTTCATTACCCTAGAAGGGTGAGCTGCTTGCTCTGGGACACTGGGACAGCGGGACAGTGGGACAGCGGGACAGTGGGAGTACCAATTCAGGCCCAGCTTTTCTCTTTTCAATCCCTTTCTCCCCGTACCCCAAGGCATAATTATGTTAACAAAACAAGCACCCAGACACACCTGCCTGAGGCTCCCACAGGGTGCAGTGTCCTTATTGGACTGTACCTGCGTTCATTTCATCCTCATAGCCATGGGCTGACTCCCAAACTATCTGGCTCTGGAGCCTGATACTACCAGCTGCAGGGCGGGTCTCTCCCCAGCACCTCACGTGGGCCTCCCCCCTCAGGCCACGGCACTAAGTGCAAGGCCAATTTCCTGGCTATTACATGGCTGCTGTTTGATTGCCCCACCCCCGCCCCCACTGGACTTTAGCATGTCCTAGAAGCACATCCACCTGTTGAAATTACAAACAGAGGCACATGCAGAAGAAACATTTAGCCAGGTATGTGGCACATGCCTGTAGTCCCAGCACTTGGGAGGCTGAGGCAGGAGGATCATTTCAAGTTGAAGGCCAGCTTGGCCTACAAAGTAGCTCAAGGCATAGCAAGATCCTGTCTCAAAAAGAAAAGAAAAGTTTAAAGGGAATGTTGTGTCCACTTATGCCCCTCACACTTTCTTCTTTTATTTTATTTTTCAGTAATTTTGTTTCTAACATTGGTCCATATCTGTGTGTTTACCTAGTTGTGTACACCCCACCTGACTCTACTTTTCCCCCTTCACATTATTTTGTCTTTCCATATATGTTTTTGGATATTTATAGCAATTGTCATAATTTTAAACAATGATTTTTAGTCTTAATGTTAATCTTATACTTTCATACAATACCTAATCTAGGCATTCCATAATAATGCTTAATCCATTTCCCTCAAGCTGTTGTTAAGAATATTTTTGACATTCATGGAGCAGCTGCACGATGGGAATAATGGAATCTACAAACTCTTTATGAGGTTCACTGATTGCCAATTCTTGATCCCTGCATTTGTCTCATCTTTCAGTGCCGGTGATTAAATCAGGGCCTTGCCCTCAGCAGCACTCCTCTCCTCTTTCATACAGGGTCTGTCAGAGTTGCCTGGGCTGCCTTGAGTGTGATCCACCCGCCTCAGACTTCTGTTGACGGGGTTGCAGGCCTGCACTACCCTACTTGACTATTTGCCTATCTACTTATTTATTAATGTGTTTGGTACAGGGTCTCACTATGCAGCTCAGACTCATTAGTGATCCTCCTGTTTCCAGCCTTCACAGTACTGGGATTACAGGTTTGCATCACCATCCCTGGACTCAGTGGCCGGCTCAGTGCATCTGGGGGCGTGGCTGGTATGGTATGGGTACTGAGGATTGAACCCTGGTCCCTGAGCTTGCTTAAGCAAGCACTTAGTCTGCTGAACTATCTCGCTGGCCCTTCAACTGTTCATCTTTTTTTTTTTTTTTTTTGTCTTTTTGAGACAGGGTCTCACCGTGCAGTTAAGGCTGGCATTAAGCTCACTTTGTAGCTCAGGCTGGTCTCGAACTCACAACAAGCCTCCTGCCTCAGCCTCCCGAGTGCTGGGATTACAGGCACGTGCCACCACACCTGGCGACTGTTCATCTTTAAATGATGGTCTGGTACTATTTATTGAGGCCACACAAGTGGTTTCCTCAGCCACCCTCTTGGTGCTGTCCCTGTGTGTCTTCTCTCTTGTAAGAAGGCGCTGCAGTTTAGATCTTCCTATTGCGTTCATTTTTTTGTCCTCTTCCCTTGGGAGGATTTCCCTGGGGTCTACTCCTCAGCACAGAATGAACCCATCAGAGGTTTTGATATGGTTGGAGCCCTGTCACGAATATAGCCCATTTATTCCACCAGACCGGAGCCACTTACAGAGCTGGGAGCCTTGGGTGGCTGTATTTGCTGTCCTGCTGTCCTGTGAGTGTCTGTGTGGCACCCTCCGGAGCTGCAGAGAGGGTGGCTGCATCTTCCTTACCTCTGCAGCCACTCCTGTAGAAGGATGAAGAAGCCACGCAGGAGCTGGGCCTTTCTGAGCCCTGCATCCTGGGCCAGTGGCACCTTTGTAGGGGGTGGGGGCCATGGCTGCTGGGAACAGCCTGTGCTCCCCTGTGGCTCTGGCGAGTCATCCTTGCTTGCTGTCTGCCCCCCCAGCAGACCCGGCTGGGCCCAGAGCACCAGGCAGGGCTTGCTAAGGCACTGCTGATTTCTCTTGGCTTGTCCCCAGCCCACAGAGACCTGAATGTGCAACCAGCTCCCAGGAGATTCTGAGGGCTCCGTGGGGATTCCTTCCAACATCTCTGTTTTGTTTTTCCACAGGCAAATGGCATCTAGGGCACCATGGCTCTTATCACCCCAACTTCCGTGGTAAGGATTCTTTGGGGGCCCTGTTACCTGAGAAACAAGAAATTAGGATCTCTGTGAAAGGGACCGTAGGGACCTTTGAGCCACCCTGACCCCAGGGTCCCCTTGTGCCAGCACGCTTTGGTTCACAAGGGCACTCGGCACCCCTTGGAGAGCTACCCAGGGCTGCCCCACCATGGGCCTGCCCATGTCACTGTCATCTAGCTCTTTATGCCTCAGGGGGCATTCGCTCCCCACCCCTGCCCCTGCAAGGTCTCAATAGGGCTCATCTGTAAAGAAGTGAGCTTTCTGTGGCTTTGCTATAAGATGGTCTCCAGCCATGGCCCCAGCAGGGATAGTGAGCTTTGGGCCTCTTCATGCAGCCAAAGGCTTCCTCAGGCCTCCTGCCCTCAGCCTCGAGGAAGGAGGGCAACATCAAGCTGCCAAAGCTAATGCTTTGAAAATAGTCCACCTAATGGCAGGTTCCCCGAATACCTCTTCACCACAGTGTCCACGGGTGTTCCAGCCTGTGTGTGTGCTTCTGACCTCTCCCTGACTTTTTCCATTTCATATGGGTACCAGACCTGTGGGCTTTCTCTCAGAAACTGTCTCCCTCACCTCAGCTTTCATAGCCTCTCCCCTGTCCCCGGTCCTTGCCATGCACCCCTCCTGTCCTGCCACGTACAAACAAGTAGGCAGGTCTGTCCTTTAAGATAGTCTTCACTATTTGCTGCCCTGTCCTTCCCCTGCCCCATCTCTCCTATCTTGCAGGCATGGCCTGCATTGCTGTCTCACATCTGGCAGAAGGCATGCACCATGATCTTCCACATGTGCTATTTAATTATTTTGGAGATCTTTCTGTGTAGCTCAGCCTGGCTTCAAATTCAAAGTCTTCCTGCCTCTGCTTCCTGCATGCTAGAGCCACAAGCGTGCATGACTACACTTGCCCACAAGTGGTTTTAAAAGTGGCAGATGGGGACCGAGAAGATAGCTTGGCAGTCTGAGCATCTGCCAGCAAGCATAAGGACCCAGGCTTGATCCCCCAGTATTGCATGCCTTGGAACTCCAGGCATACCAAGCTGACCACTGAAACTGGGCATGGTGGTGCATTCCTGTAATCCCAGTGCTGGGGAGGCTGAGACAGGAGGATTGCTATGAGTCTGAGCTGTGTAGTGAGACTCTGTACCAAATAATGAATAAATGAATGCATAAATAATTACTTAAAAAAAGTAAAAATTGCGTATAGAGGAAGTGAAGACCTGACTTCTCTACAAAAACTTAGTCTGTAATTTACTTTTCCTTCTTGGGGTTTAGTCTCCACACTTGACTCGGTCTTGGCATTGACACTGAGTCTGGCGCTGGGCAAGGACACTGAGCCCTGGTACCCATATGTAGGAGTCCCCTACAGGTTCTCCTGTCAATCCAAGAAATAAATTATTAGAATCCCACCAAGTTTATTCCAATCTATCACTCCCAGTGTAACCCACAGTGAAAGTAAAGACACTAAAACATATTTATAATTATTGGGGAGCCAAGGGGCCCCAAGTCCAGCCATGAAGATGGCTTTCTGGAACAAAGAGGCTGACCCAGGGCTGCACCTGGGTTTTATTCAGTGGCGGAGGAGTGGCTTGAGGAGGAATGACCGAGAATTGTGGGAAGTAGGTGAGTACTGTGAGCTGAGCCAGGTAGGAGCCAACAGTTACCTTTGCCATATGCTGAGAGGATATGCAGAGAAAGTAACGCATTATGCTATCGACATAGTATCTAATGTTTTTTTTTTTTTTTGGGGGGGGGGGGGGGGGGGTCCAGTGCTTCAGTTCTGATGTAGTCTTTCAAGACCCGGGAAGTCGTAGCCTATGTCTTGAGGCTCAATCCCAGCTGGTGGCATGGAGCATGCAACGCGGAGCATTGGCTCTTCGTCCTGTCTCGTCCTGGCTCACGTTAAAGAGCAGCAGGTGTAGGTTACCAGGGAAACACGCATGCCACCTTCAATGACTGGCACCAGCACCTCAGGTAGACCAATATACATTGCCTAAGGCCAATTGAAAGGATAAAGGGAGGTCCTAGCTAGCTGTGTACGTATCAATACAAGAAAATAAGGTCAGGCTCAGCCGAAATGGAGACAGTGGCTGTTCTTTCAAGGAGAGCTGCTCAGGTGGTCCTCCACAGGTAACGCTCAACGGGAAGTGGCACCACGACAGATTCACAGTGTCTGCACAGGGGGTGGGAGGTGGGAGGAGTCAGCACCTCAGCCTATCTGGTATTCCTGAGCCAGACAGTCCCCAAGAGCTTGTGGCATGGACCTTCTAGGTTCCTACCACTTGCTCCCTGTTGCCTCTGGCACCCTGCTGGCATGCACTGCCTATCCCTGTAGTCCTTGGAGAGCCTTTCCAAAGGTCACGGCAGGGAGAGCCACCGTCCTTGTATCCATCTGGTCCCCTCCATCCTTCACTGTTTCTCAGACAAGTCCTGGTTGGAGGATACCTGTAGTCTAGGCCAGGGGTTGATATGCATCTGTGGGCAAAGCCATTGAGCTGTCTTATTGATTTGTTTGTTTTTGTTGCCCTGGGGATTGAACCCAAGGCCTTCACCCTGAGCTGCATTCTCAGACCTTTTCTGATGCTTTTAATGCTTCAGACAGGGTCTTACTAAGTCAATAAGTGGCCCAGGCTGAGCTTGAATTTATAATCCTCATGCCTCAGTGTCCTAGAGCACAGGGCTATAGGCATGGACTACCATGCCCTGCTGGCCACCTGTCTTTGTAAATAAAGTTTTATTAGAAAACCGGCGTGCTTACCAGTGTACACATTTTCTCTAGGTGATTTGTGCTATGACAGTAGAGTTGAAATGCCTCAACAGAGACCACCTGGGCCATACAGTCTGACGTACTGGTCTAGACTTATCTCGACACCAAATGCACTAACTGCTCAGGGCTATGTCCTTATCTATGGGGTGTGCAAATCTATGTGTACAAACCAGGTTAGCAAGGGTGGTACATTTATCCCAGGACTATCTATTTTTCCAAGTACTGGTAAATCCACTGTACCATCTATTGGGTTAATGAACATTTAGTTCAACTTGAAGAGTGGGCATGCTTGGAGCAGACCTGGGTCACCAGTGCTGGGTGGCAGTGTCCAGGATGTGCCAGGAATAGAAAGGGCTGGGGGGAAGGGCAGCAGGTTGTGGCGGGGAGAGGGGCTTTGGTAGGGAAGCTCACTCATAAGGGGCTGCCAGCGCTGCTGCAGCTCCACCTGTGGGAGACATGGAAGGGGATTCCCAGCCAGGCGCCTCTCATGATGGGCAGACCCGAGAAACTCGGGACATTAGGGAGGGACATGTGTGGAGGCAGGGAGAGGCACCCGAGTGGGAGATGAGCCCCAAGGGGCAGATGCTGGCCTTGTTCTCTGGACCTGGAGCTGGGGCTGATGGTAAATAAAAGTCGTTGGGGTATTTGGGTGCTCCCACCTCCAGGGAGAGCAGTTGGTCAGTTAGGGAGGGCTCCTCTCCGCAGTTCCTTAGTTAATTCTCTGTGGTGCTAGCCAATGAGTGAAAGCTTGTGCCACAGAAGAGGCAGGGTGTCTAAAAGCCAAGGTATTTGGGGGTCTGAACTCACACCCCAGGGCCAGCCAAATAGTTCAGCAAATTAAAGCACCTGCTTAGACAGATGCAGAAGCTGAGAGTTTGGTCCCCAGGCCTGCCGTGCCGGCCCCGCCCCCGGATTCAATGAGAAGGCAATTGAGACTGGACATGGTGGCGTGCACCTGTAATCCCAGCTCTTGGGAGGTTGTAAACAGGAGGATCATGATGAGTCTGATCTATGCAGTGAGACCCTGTACACCCTGTATATCCTCTCCTAAATACAAAACAAAAAAAGAACTCATATCCGTCCCGTCTCCCTTCTGCCCCCTGCCCCCTCCAACTCCGAGGTCAGACTCCAGCACCTTCCAGATCCCAGCTGAGACGCACCTGGAGTTCCTTCCCCAGCCCCGCCCAGCCCTTGCCTCTAGGGGTTCCATGTTCCTCTGACATGCCTTGTTGTCACTTGTCCATCTCTTCTGGGTTAACTGCTCTATCATATTTTCCCTTCAGATGGGGTCTCTTGAATGAAGAATTTATTTATTTAATGATTAATTAATTAATTAATTAATTGTGGTACCCGGGATTGAACTCAGGACCTTGTGCTTGCCAGACAGGAACTACTTATGCTGCTGAGCTATTTCCCTGGCCCACACATTTACTTATTTTTATCCCTTAACACATCATGCATGTAGTGGATTTTGACCAATACTGAATGTGTTAGCTGTTCAATAATTCTCTGTGTTTCCTCCCAGTCTGGGTTACTTCTAATCACAAGATGCTGTTCAAATTTAGTCTTACAGCCAGACCCCAGAAACACGATTTTCTTTGCATACTTCAAAAGGATATTAATCGAATCTTCTTTTAATTATATACTTCAGAGCGCTGCAATATTAAATTTGGGGAAATTAAACTTTAGTATGGGTGGAAGAAGGCAGGCATGTGGAGCGGCGCCGAGTGTGGTATGAACCAGCTGCTTCCCTTTCAGGCTTTGATTACTACTTTGGAATCCCATACAGCCACGACATGGGCTGCACTGACACCCCGGGTTACAACCGCCCTCCCTGCCCAGCATGTCCACCAGGGGGTGGCCCGCCGAGGTAAGTCTCTCCAAGGCATTGGTTGTGGGCTTCAGGACAGGCGTGGTGCTAAGGCACCGGTCTCTCTGGAGGAAGAGGAACTGCAAACAGAACAGTTAAGCCAGTGGGAAGGACAGGGCACACCCAGCACCCCCGAGACGCACTGTTTGCATTTCAGTGACAAGATGCGAGCTGCACATTTTCTTTTTTGCTGGAATTTTCCAGCGTCCTTGAATTGCTCAGAGTGGTGTGTGTATGGGGGCATGTGCTACCAAAGTTCCAGAGGTGAGGCCTCCTTCCTCATGTGGTGCAGATACTAGAGAGAGGGAGGAAGGAAAGGAGGGAGAGGGACAGAAAGAGACAGAGACAGAGACAGACAGAGAGACAGAGAGAGATAGATTCAAACATAGAGACAGAGACAGAGAGACAGACAGAGACAGAGAGACAAAGAGAAACAGACAAACAGAGACAGAGACAAAGATACAAAAATAGAGACAGAGGCAGAGACAGAGACAGAGCAAGAGACACAGAAACAGAGGCAGAGACAGAGAAGCAGAGAGACAGAGACAAAGAAACAGAGAGAGAGAATACTGTTTTCCTTTTGATTCTGCCCCATCTCAGACAAGAAAGACAGCATCTGACACTGGAATACCTTGCAGGTATCAGATAGGATGTTTTAAAAACATGTAGTGAAATGAGAAACTGCTCCTTTATCAGTAAGTGAAAAAGCAAGGAGCGAGTCACCTGTGTGTCCATAGCTTCAGAGCATTATCAAGAGAAGCTCCAAGGGAATGTGCAAGAATTTGGGCAGAGGTCCGCTCTGGGTGTGAGACTAAGGGGCTTCATTTTTCTTACTGTGTTTCCGGAATAGTCTGCCAAGAACTTGCAGTGGAATTTTGGTTAGAGGGCTGGCGAGATGGCTCAGCAGACTAAGTGCCTGCTTAGGCAAGCCCTGGGACTGGGGTTCAATCCCCAGTCCTGCATGCAGCACGGACTCCACCCATGGGGCACACTGAGCCAGCCATTGAGTCCAGGCATGGTGTTGCACACCTGTAATCCCAGAGCTGGAGAGGCTGAAAACAGGAGGATCACTATGAGTCCGAGCTGCATAGTGAGACCCTGTACCAAATACATAAAAACGAAAAAAAAATATGGTCAGAAAAAGGCAATAGGATTTATGCAACTAATAAACCAGCTTGGATCCCACACTGATTTCTAAGGCCACAGCTGTGTGAGCCTCTGCAATGGCTCATTGAGAACACAGTAATTAATATAATAATGGCAGTATGTGGAGAAATTTTTACATTCTGCACCCCGTGGGAAGCAGGTATGTACCTGATTTTACAAATATAAAGTTTTCTGCATGCAGGCCCCAGCAGAGCTGCTCAGAGATAGGAATCAAGATTCTGAGCGTCTCCATGCTTGGTTCTCCAAGTGCGGCCACTGGGACAGCAGGACAGTGGTGTGGCTAGCTCAGAGGTATCATAAGAAATGCACTTCAGGCCCCAGCCTACATCTGCTTTCTAATAAGGTGCCCAGAGGTGTGTGTCCCTCTGTGTGAGGAACAGGCTGTAATCTTGCTGCCCTGACCATCTGCGGCCTCCAGGGCATCCCTGTGAACATACCTGGCAATCTCAGGGTATGTTACACGTCGGCCTCTCTCTCCCAAATTTTTGGTGGTAGTGATTGAAAAGCTAGTCTCTTTCACCTATGTTAGAATCAAATCAAATCAAATCTGAGCATGGTGACACACACCTGTAATCCCAGAACTTGGGAGGGTGAGGCAGGAGAAGCCCCATGAGTTCGAGGCCAGACTGAAGTGCAGGGTGAGATCCTGTCTCAGAAGAAAAAAGAAAAAAAAAAAAAAAGGTTAGTTTGGTGGGTGAGCGGCAAAGTGACCGTTAATGATGACAGAGTTGCAATGTGATGATAAAAAGCTGAAATTTCAACACAAATATGAGTTTAGTGTCATGATGCCCAGGGTGGCAATGACATTTCTTTTTTAAAAAATGTCATCCTTGGCCATTATTTGCACAGTCTGACCCTACTTATCTCGTAAGCATCTCTAATAGGGTGTGCCTGCATGTGGGTGTAGTATGGAATTTCAAATTCTTCACCATTCTTTCTCAGTCCTGGAAGGACAGTTTCTCTTGATTTTCGTTAGGACACACCTGAGGGGTGATCAACAAACACGGGGGATGCTTGAAGAATTCTTACAGTAAGAGATGCATGCACGCCTCTCACAGTCCCCCCTCTTTGAGCTCACTGTTCTGCCACTTCCTAAAGCAGCCCTGGAAGCTTTTTCTCGCACCTTTAGCAGTGCTTCTGTGGCTGTCTATAGGTGCTGAACTGAGTCAGAATGTTTCACGATCATTGCTGCTGGGGCAGAGCCAGCAGTTGCACGGTGCCAGGGCCAGCCCATGAGTGGCTGCAGACAACGACTGGTTTCAGGAGCTGGCCTCTCTGTGGCTGTGCAGATTTTTTTTTTTTTTTTTTGGCAGAACAGGGGATTGAACTCAGGCTCTTGTGCTTTCCAGGGGGAGTGCTTATTCTACTAAGCCATCTCCCCAACCCCTCTGGCCTTTCTGTGGGGTGGCGCTCAGAAGCAGCACGGTCTTGCTTTCTTTTTATCACTCCTCAAGAAGACATGAAAAAGAGCTTCGAGTCACATGGAGAGAAAACATTCTCTCAGGCTTTCACAGAAAGCAAATTGGTCAAGCAATGGCCGTGACTCATCCACATGGCTGACGCTGACAAAGGATCTACAAACTGCGGTACAGGGTTACAGGATAGATCCTGAGGGGTACTTGACTGACCTTATCAGATACAAAAGTTACATTTCTGTTATATAGGTCTTGCTGTATCTTGATCTTAAGCATCTAGGAGAAAAGTATAAAAATGAGGCATATAAAGTAAAAGACATATTAATATGCTGAGCTGTGAAAGGCTCAAGTCAACAACTTCTGCGGATAACCCACTACTATTGTGGGCTACTGGACTGTGTTGGACTGTTTTGCTGAATTCACACACCTATAGTAGGTGGATGCCAATGGAATGCCCATCTCAAATAGGACTGAACGAAGAAAAGGAATACAGAGGAAGGACCATTCTGTATCTGTCTATACAGTATAATTAGGATAGATATACACCTGCTTTCACTTAAATCCATGAGAAGAAAGATTTATACTAATAGTGTTTGGACAGGATGTCCTGTCTGTATCTTGTACTATGGGTGACCACTAAAAAGATAACAATGTACAATGTATTAATTATTGAAACTGTCCTATTAATAAAAAAACATTAATTAAAAAAAAGTTTTGAGAGCTGCTTTGGAAAGCAGCAAGAGCACGAGGATAAGTATGTCGATAAGGTGAATATTCTGAGGGGGAAGAAACGGCAGTGTGTCTTTACTGTGACGGTACTTCTGACTGAGAAGCTCACCATTTACTTCAGTCACACCTATCAAACACTGTCTGCCTGAAAGACTTCCTGTGGCCTGGCTCCTCCCTCCGACCTCCTCACCTTGTCGCCTGGTCCTCGGTGGTGAGCAGGGCAGGGAGTCCGTGCACTTCACCATGGCGTGCGAGGCAGCTTGCAGAGCACTGGCCTCTTGGCAGCTCCTTCTGTCCTCTGGATGCCTTAGTGTAGGAGGGTGAGGCAGCCCAAGGCTACAGAGGGAAGCTCAAGCTCTGAGGACTTATGTCACGCCTGCACAATCATGACAGTTACCCAGCCCCATCGATGGGACAGCCATGTGTCAGATTCAGTCACTCTTTTTTTTTTTTTAGATATTTATTTATTTGGTACAGAGTCTTGCTATGCAGCTCAGACTCATAGTGATCCTCCTGTCTCAGCCACCACTCCCAGTTTTGGTGGCCAGCACAGTGCACATGGGATTGAACCTGGATCCTTGTGCTTGCCAGGCAGGTGCTTAGATGGCTGAGCCAGCCCCTTCAGTCACTGTTAAGATCCAGGGTTGAATTTGATTTTAATTGGAGTTGATTCGGCTGGACTTCTTTCTTTCCCTCCTTAATCTGCAAAATCTCCACATGTGGATCAAAATTAAAACTTACCTGGGCTGTCTCATACATCTCATCCTACTGTCAGGCTCTATCACATACCACCCTGACTGTGGAATTAGGAAAGAACTAAGCGTTGCCAGCCTTACCCAGAGGCTGTCAAGAATGTAGACAGCAGAGAAAGCCAGTGGGGGCTGCTGACTGGCTTGGAGACCACACTTGAAATAACCAGCTGATTCATACCCCAGTGGGTCTCCCAGCAGAACGTCCCTAGCTCGTAAGAGCCATAGTGAGCCATGCAACTTGCGCAAGGGTAATAGGGGTGTATTCAAAGGAAAAAATATTCCCTATTGGTTTTACACCTGGAAGGCATGACTGATCAGCGAAATCCTTTAGAACCAGGCTGTTAAAGGTGTTGTAGTCACATGCACTGCTGCATGGAAAGCCTTTTGTTCTCCTCCATGACTGTGCAGTTGTGGGAACAAATATGCCACTCTCTGTTCTTTTTTTTTTTTTTTTTAATGTATTTGGTACAGGGTCTCACTACACAGCTCGGATTTGTAGTGATCCTCCTGTTTTCAGCCTCCCCAGTGGTGGGATTACAGGCATGCAACACCATGCCGACTTGATCCCCAGCTCATCACACCTGAGGGTGGGGCCAGCGTGGCATGCAGTACCAGGGATTTAACCCTAGTCCCTGGGCTTGGTTAAGGAGGTTCTTAGTCTGCTGAGCTATCTCACTGGCCCTCTCTCTGTGGTTCTATACAGGAGACACAAGAGGACCTGCTATGTGGATGTGGCCCTTCCTCTCTATGAAAATCTGCACATTGTGGAGCAGCCCGTAAACCTGAGTGGCCTTGCACAGAAATACGCAGAAAAAGCAGCCCAGTTCATCCAACAGGCAAGGTAAGGCGGCCTGCTCCTTCCCTCCCTCTGCCTACATTAACACTGCCCTCACAAGGTCAGGGAGGAGATGGGTTGCTCAACAAAGAAAGATCCATGTGTATTTCCTGTAAATCAAGCTGGAAGCCACCCCCTCTGGTCCTGGGTTACAAGATCACAGGCATGTCCTGATGTCCCCGGGAGCTTACCACATCCAGCTTTGATTGCACCCCAGAGTCATAGTTTTTCTGTCTTCTACTAGAACCTGAGCTCCTTGAGGGCAGAGCCTTCCCATTGTAATGGGGCACTCAGACACTTGTCAAATTCAGGACTTGGCAGGGTATATTAGTTTCTCATTTTGCTGTAACACATAATCATGCAGTTAGTGGCTAAAGCGATACTAATTCATTCTCTTACAGATCCCAAGGGCAGTTATCCAAAACTGAGCTTTGGGAGGTAAAATGAAGAAGTTAGTTTTTTTCTTTTCCCCTTTTGGGGTCTCCAGGGCAGGGCTGTGCCCAGCCTCTTCTGGCTGCTGGTGGCTCACGGCCGCAGCAGTTTGGCTTGCTTCCCTTTGTGTTTTTTGTTCTATGACATCTGTGATTGTATTTAGGGTTAATCAAGATAGTCCCCTGTCTCGGTTACTTTTCCCTCATAGCTAGGACAAAATGCCCGACACCCAAAATGAAAGGAAAGGTTTATTGAGCTCGCAGTTAGTGGAGGTTTCACTTCATACTCGGCTGGCTCCAAGGCAGAGTGGCACAGGGCAGAGGGCAGCTGTTTACTGTGGTGGAAAACAGCAAAGAGCGAAGGGAGGAGCAGCAGCTGCAGCAGCTAGCAGGCCTGTGCCCCTTCCTTACACTGCACTCAGGCTACCCACCCCAGGGTGGGTGTAGCCCTCACACCCACAATCCCAGCATTGGATCACAGACTCTAGCAGCCGCCCTAATGACTGCATGAGGTGTTGGGGGCACAGCTAGGCACAAGCCGTAGCATCTGCTATCACCTATCACGGTATCCTCGGTATGATTATACCTGTGCAGTTCCACTTGTTGCATCAACAAATACTCCATGACTCCAGGGATTAGGTATTTTTGGGGCCATTGTTCTGCCACCCCTAGCACACACCCCCTTGCCCACACGTGGGATTTCAAATCTGAGCATCTGTAGGGCCAAATAGGTAAACTTAGAGAGGGGAGCAGGTGGAGAGTAGTGAGGCCTTCAGAGAACCGGTCAGCAACTCCCCCCCGCTACCTAGTGCCAGCTGCTGACTCTTCTTCGTGGCAATGAGAACGAGCCTGAGTGTCAGGTATTTCCATGTTCCGAGGCAGACGGCTGCCCGGCTCTTACATGAGATCTTCTGATGTTTAAATGTTTTTCTTTTTTCATAGAGCAAATCTTTTTAATTTTGAGCAAGTCCAACTTATATTCTTTCTGTATTGTGCTTTCAGAGTCATTTTTTTTTTAAAGAAGAAAAAAAAAACCCAAATAATAAGAATAATCACAAAAACAAAGCAACATAGGACAATAGTGGTACAGAATTTTAAAACAAGAACAGAAAATTAACAATGGTTTTATATTATGTATTGTTATCATCAAATTTGTTGCTCTGATTACCAGACATAGGTATGTAAGACTGATCCAGCAATTAAACATTAAATCTTAGGCTGGACAGATAGCTCAGCTGATTAAAGCACCTGTAAGCACAGGGGCTGGGGTTTCCATCCCTCGCCGGCCCTGCCCCCCCCACTGGGCGTGCTGAGATGGCAACTGAGGCTGGGAATTGTAGTGCATGCCTGTAATCCCAGCTCTTGGGAGGCTGTAAACAGGCAGATCACTACAAGTCCGATCTAGTAGTGAGACCCTGAACATCCTATAGTCCCTTCCCTAAAAACACAAACAGCAACAACAAAATAATTAAATCTTTTCTTCACTAAACTTCAGTTTTTTCTTTTCCTTTTTAAAAAAATATATTCCAAAAAGAGTATGAAAATAATAGGTGAGACATTAGAGAGGGTACACATTTAAAAAAACAAGATGAAAAGTATTCAACAGTGATTGTTATAGTTGTCCTCAATGTAGTTGCTCAGATTATAGATATTAGCAGATAGAATTGGTCAAAGTAAAAAGAAAATTACACATGAACCAATACCTTTACTGATCTTTAACTGCTAAGAAGCTATCAATCAAAAATAACACAATGTAGAAAAACGCATGCACATCACCGTCTGTCTCTAACAAACCCTGCATGTGTGAGAGCTGCTGCTGAATGATCTCTGTGGGGTCAGACTCGGGAGGACCTAGTGTTCACTCAGCCCATCCTGCTCCCCAAGGGCGGGGAATGATTTTTTGTGAGGTCCTCAGCCTTGCCCATGTGAGCACGAGCAAATGTGCTGCACTGCACAGCTGCCTGCTTGTGCAGCATTCAGAACCGATCCACCTGTGGGTAAGCGATCCACCGGCTCCGCACACGCATGAGAATCCCATCGCTGAGTTGTCCTCTGGTGGTCCAGGTAGGAAGAAAGAAAGCAGTGCAAGGAATTGCTTAACATGTGTTCTTAGGATAAAACCCAGAACTTATGTTTTCCATCTCACAGGCAGCCCCCGGAGGTCTTTCAAGGTTGCATCATAACGGCTTCTTAGGAGTCTTTTTGAGAAACACTGTCGGCCGATTTTTCTGATTATAAATATCAAAAGAGTTTCAAAAATTCTTCTCCCATGTAGTGGGTTGAACATATCCCAGCTCAAACCCTGAGGTGGCTTCAGGCCCACGTGTCCCGTGGTAGGAGGATGCTCGGGGCTGCAAGGGACAGCACCCTCCTGCTTTCTCAGTGCCTCAGACAACACAGACTTCTGAGGGAGGGATGGTGGCTGAGCAGGGGCATGGAACCCTGTGACACCTGCTCTGCAGGGGATCTGATGTGTGGACACCCATCCATTAGTGAATCAGCTGAGACAAATCATCTAGTGTCCTACTTAGCAAATGGCAGAGGCATTATTTAAGCGAAGTGAACTTGCACAGAACCTGTTGACTTTTACCTTGCCAGGGCACAGTATTCAGCGTGTCCGTCTCTTCTGGAATGGGTGACCATCTGCCATGACTTTCCAAGGTTCTGCAGAAAAAGCCCCGTCTGCACCCCTTGTTCCTCTAGGCCCAGCTGCAGTCCTGAGCCTCACATTCCACTGGACCCATTTGCCCCAATTCCCATCTTCCCAGAGCAAGGCCTCCTGATCTTCCTTGGCAAGGAAGCCCACCCAGGACTTCCTGGAGCATTTTCAGATGGGTCTTGCTTGAGCTTGGACCTTTAATCTAGCATCGATGCTAAAAGTGAATCCTGATGTGGGGTTTGAAGGCAGTACTGATGGCTTTTGAGATAAGTGCAAGATTTTTTTCTTTTTAGCATGGGGAATCGAACTCAGGACTTTGTGCTTGTTAGGCAGGAGTTGTTCCACTGGGCTACATCCCTGGCCCATCTGAGCACAGCATTTGACCGGGTATTTCTGGCAGTAGAAACCCAGGAATGCAGCTGGAGAGGAGCAGTGTGCCCAGGTCCCTGAAGACAAAGAGGATGAGGGTCCCAGAGAGCTAATAAGAAAGGCCTTGAGGGGCAGGAAGGTCAGACTGGAGGGGACCAGGGAAGGCCATGGGTGCAGGCTGAGGTGTTTGGCCTAATCCTGGGGGCCACAGTGACCTCCAGCACGGCTAAATAAGCCGTGGTCACTTTAGTTTCAGTTCTAGATGCTGAGGTGGGGGGCAACAGGGGCCAAGTGACTGTTTCAGATCAATTCTAGAGACCCCAGGGGGCTACCCAAAAGGCCTGTCTTTCTCAGGCCAGGAACCCATGGGGGACCCTTCTCCAAAGGGCAGTGCCCCTTGTTTTGTCTTCCTTCCTGTTTTCTTTCTGCTAACCATGCTGGTTTAACACACAAATGATGTGTTCCCTTTAGAAAGTTGTGTGAACAGAGATAAACAAAACAATAACAACACAAAACTCCATCACCGGACATTTCACACCTCAAAGATAACTCCTTTTAATATACTGGAAAGTGTTTCTCCAGCCCCATTCTCTGCCTTTATTAAGGTATAATTGAAGTGAGCATTTTAAAAAGAAAACATAAGTGGAAGTGGGGCATGGTGGTGCATGCTGGTAGTCTTAGCATTCAGGAGGCTGAGGCAGGAGGAGTCGTATGCGTTCAAAGCCAGCCTGGATTGCAAAACAAGACTTTGTCTTAAAAAATAAAACAAAGATAAATGGAAGTACACTGTCTTATAATCAGCGCTTTTTACCCTGAAAACACCAGGTCTCCCCAACTCTGTGTTGCATTCAGTGCAAGAATCTGGGATTTAGGTACCTGAAAGATGTGCTTTAGGGCACAGCGGACAGGTCTGTCCTCTTTAGAAACCCTAGCCTGGCATCAGGATGTAGGGGAAAGGGTATATCTTTGGGTACCATTCATCTTTATTGCAGCGAGTGTGTATTATTCCTAATTGTTAATAAAAGGTGCCATTTATTAAATTCACACTACTCACAACTTTGAAATGAGATTGTCCCACTTCACGCAGGACAGGGTTAAGTGAATGCCCAAGGTTACACAGCTGTGACATAGAACATCCTGGGATTGGGGCACCGGTTTCCCAAGCCTGAGCTCCTCATCTGTCCCCTCTGCCACCTCCATGGTCCCCATTCCTAGACCATATGCATATATGCATATGACTATGAGTGCAATCTGTGTAGTGAGACCCTGTAAGCACTGTACTAAACACAAAAACCAAAAAAAAAAAAAAAAAAAAGAAAAATGAAAGGGAGAATGGGAGGAAGAGGGAGAGGGGGAATAGAAGGCTGAAGGGGAAGAGGAGGAAAAGGGAGGGGGAGGGGACACAGGTCACTAAGGAGTTGGGGAATTAATGGTCACCATATGCAGTGGTGAGCTGGTAAGCGTTTAATGAACAGCTGCTGGGGAGAAAAGCCCCGCATGGAGCATAACCAATTCCAAGGGTCGGGAGGTAAACATCCTCACTGAGCCTGATCTTGGGCATCCAGGGGGAGGTTGCTGAGTGTGGAGCTGTGGACGAGCTGTCCCACCACTCTCCATACATAGCTCAGAAAGTTGGTGTACACATGCCCACATACATAATTTTCCATGTCACAATCATATTTTTGTTTGGTTATTCATTTTGCAATACTGAGGACCTTCACACTTAGGACCGTTTTTAATTTTCATTGCAAGACAGGGTCTGCCTAAGTCACTGAGTTGCCCAACCTGGGTTCAAATTTGTGATCTTCCTTATACCACCATGCCTGGCTGATCTTAACCACTTTGTAGCATAAGGTTCTGTGGCATTAAGTACATTCACACCATTGTGCCACTTTCCTATCTGTTTACCTGTAGAACATTTTCATTTCCCCATTAATTCCCCAACTCCTTAGTGACCTGCTTGTGTTCCCTCTCCCTCCCCTCTCCTCTCCCTCCCCTTCTGTCTTCTTTTCCCCCTCTCCATCTTCCTCCACTCTCCTTTTTTGTCTGGAACTGGGGTTGAACTCAGGCCCTTGCGCTTGCCAGGGAAGCGCTTTTTCCACTGAGCCATCTCCCTGGCCCTTCTCCCTTTCTTTTTTCTTCTTTTTTTTTTGTTTTTGTATTTAGTACAGGGCTTACAGGGTCTCACTACACAGATGGGACTCCTGACAATCCTTTTTTCAGCCTCCCAAACGCCCTGCCTCAGTGTACCCCGAGGGCGGGGCCAGCATGACAGGCCAGGGATCAAACTGGTCCCAGTGTCTGCCTAAACAAGCGCTTTAGTCTGCGGAGCTCTCTGGCTGGCCCTGCTTCATTTTTACTCCTCTTTCCTCTCCCTTCTCTTCTTTTCATCAAAGGCTGTCTCTGCTTCCTTGGGCACTCATAAGCCCTGAGGTTGTATGTGCCAGCCAGGGAAGAGGGACACTCCTGTGCGCTCTGGGATGGAGAACAGTGCTCCCACGCTGCCACTCTCACTCTCTGAGCATGGTGACCAGGGACCACATGCAAGTTGTCAGATTATTTGAATACTCTGTGACTGGACTTGGTACAATGAAGAAAGCATTTCTGTGTAGCAGCTCTAGCATGTGAAGCATGGATTTGTGATTTTAACTGTTTAAGTTTTGATAATTTAACGCAAGTAGCTCATGACCCTTGGGTTACTTCCTTAGACAACACAGCTGTAGAAAGGCAGTGCAGAACCAGTGGGTTGATCTGGGGAAGTCCAAGGTCCAAGGACCCTGTCTTGGGTCTGATGCTCTGTTTTGTTTAAAAAATTATTATTAGTAGTACATATTTGCCATACATAATTATCACATACATCATTTGGAAGTGGTACCTGTTCATAATGTCTTAATTCTTTTTTTCCTTCAACCCTTTTTTTAAAAATTAATTTTATTGAGCAAGAAATAGCAATGAGACAGTTTCAAAACAGGTTAGTAGGACAGTTACAATAATTAATACATTGCATATTGTTGCCTTCATAGTAATTATTCATAGTACAAGATGCAGACATGATATCCTATCTAAACACTATTAGTACCAATCTTTCTTCCCATTGAACTAAGAGAAAGTAGTTGTATATCTATCCTAACTACTTTGTATATCCTTTGACCCTTCTTCCCCTCTGCATTTACATGTTCTCTTTCCATTCTTCCCTTCATTTCTCTTTGGTAAAATCCTCTCTCCCTTCCTTTCCCTGCCCCATTCCCTTTTCGAGTGTGTTTTTCCTTCTTGCCAGTATCTTCTCTCCGTTTTGCTCCATGTCTTGGTGCCGTGGGGTGGGCCTGGAAGTTTGTACCTATGTGAGGAAACTGAGGCTCCGCCCCAGCCCGTGGCCCCTGGGCAGGGTGCAGGGCATGCTCAGGCACAGCTTGTGCCGAGCTGAGCCCGCAGGCTGTGGGCCAGGATGAGCCAAGAAGGAAGTGGACTCTGGGTGACTAGTGTACCATGGCTTGGCCCTGTGTTTACGCATGCGGCTGAGCTAACCAGCCCCCTGGTCCTCTAAAAGCCCCCTGCCAGGGTATAGTCAGTGGGAAGGGACATCGCCTGGGTCCCTGCAGCTGCTATCACTGGCAGTGGCGCAGGGCGATGGAGAGCTTTCTGAGCGCACCCCTGCTCCCTCTATGCTTTTCACTTTACATTTTTCTGTGGAATCCAGGGTAGTACACAGGTGGCCAGGGACCTGGGTCTCTAACAGAAGCTTGCTCTGGATTTCCCTGGGGGGTCATGTGCATCCTTGGGGTGTCCTGTGGTCAGCCACTCTGTCTGCTCATCTCCTAGAATGGACGCCAGGCTCTGGATGTCTGGACTGCACTATGGCAGCCAGGAACACAAGCTTTGCTCTTAGCAGCTCTGAGTTTAGGTCCAGACTCTGTCACTCACTGGCTGGATAGCATGGAGCACACCCTTTAAGCTGCTGATTTGCTGTCTGGGAAAAGGGAATTGGGGGCTTATTAGGATGGACTTTGCCAGCGTGAGCTCCTAGAATAAGCTCTCAGCAAATGTTCAAGACAGCAACTGTTACTGCTATGTTCTCATTTCCACCTGGCTGACCTGGTGATTTCCACATTTCCTTAGAAGGCTATAGATAAATGTACACTCTTAAATCCTCAGGCAGCCCCTCTGGGGATTTCCCTGAAGCCCTGGGGCACCCTGGAGGCTCTGGGCAGCTTGGTCGGCCCCTTGCAGAGTAACCTCGCAATGCTGTCATTTCTTTCAGCACCAGCGGAAGACCCTTCCTGCTCTATGTGGCCCTGGCCCACATGCACGTCCCTATCCCTTCAGCACAGCTATTGGCAGCCCCAGGAGGCCAAAAGCCGTACCAAACAGGTCTCCGGGAGATGGATGACCTGGTGGGTCGGATCAAAGACAAAGTTGACCGCACGGCAAAAGAACAGACATTCATCTGGTTTACAGGTAAAGTAGTAAAAGTTACATTCACTAGTTCAACTAATGGATAACCCTGCACATGCCACACAAAGAGCACAGCCTGACCGGGTGACCTTCTCTGTAGACTGGGGCCAGCTTTGAACTTGGGCTTGAATGCTGAGCACGCACCTTTGGGTGCTCCAAGGCTGAGTCCCCGAAGCAGTTTGTACTGACAGAGCCTGCACCTCAGTGGCTCCCTGCGTGGCCCAGGCTCTGTGGGCCTTGCTCTGACATGAGTTTGTGCGTTCCTTGTGTGGTTCTAGGATTTTCTCTTCAACCTCAGAGACATCCTTTGCCTCTGGTCACCATGTGACATCCTCTCTCTGAGGAGTCCTGGTGGTTGAATGAGTGCCCTATCTAAGGGCCCACACACGCACTGTGTTCCAGTCCCTGTCTGGAACAAGGGCAGTGGTTAAAAGCATTGATTTTGAATCCAGTTGAGACTTGGATTGGAACCCATGCTCCAATACTGGGAGAGTTGCCTCAATTCTTTAATCCTCAGAAAGCTTAGGTGATGTGGAATTTACTCCATAGCATGTTACAGGAGTGTAGGAGCATGAGGGAAATAGTAGGAGCTCTATGTGTGCTTGCTGGGGGCAGGGGGAATGGGATTGCTAACACTGTAGAAAGAGTAAAGTGGTACAAGGGCAGAGGCTCCAGACAGGTCAGTTGGAGCAGGGAAAGCCCTCCTTGGCGAGCCTGGTAGACTCATGTCAAGGGAGCTTCACAGCTAGGACTTGTGTTTGCCTTTACAAATATTTCTTCAGCATAGTTCCCTGCCATGCACAGGGAGGTGGGGCCAGAGATGGGGAGCTGGTGAAAGAATCCCCCAGCCTGGTGACAGGTACATGTTTTGTTCTCATTTGTAGGAGACAATGGCCCGTGGGCTCAGAAGTGTGAGCTGGCAGGCAGCGTGGGTCCTTTCCGTGGACTGTG